>JADDON010000833.1:0-22764 GCA_017140175.1 Fusarium staphyleae | reverse complement strand
GGGAACCCAGGGCAAGTAAACAAGACGCGACAGCATCAAGTAACGAAATTCGCTTTCGATAAAAGCTCGACATGATTAGATGCCTTAATTTGTCTTTTGTGCAGTCTCAGATTGTAACCACATTAATTACGGCTGTAGTGTTTTCCCATACCGACAGCACCGCGTGAAGGATAAGTATGCCTTATCACAGTCAAAAAACATAAGCGTCAAAATCAACACAACAGACACGACAATAAATATGAGTAGCCAGTAGTTGATCCAAGTAATAAAATAATATGCTAACGGGTATCATGTTCGCCAACCAAACGCCTGCCCAAGCACCACCATATAGTTACATTACACCTCAACCGTCGTCTTCTTGGTCCGCCGCTTCTTGAGCAGCTTTTCAACCTCCTTTGGTCCTCGCACCCGAAGAGTCAGTTCCTTCATCATGTCGCCCCATTGTATCGTGCCGCCACAGCTAGGACACGTGCATGACCGCGGTATCAGCGTCCCGTCCTCCTCTCCGCGGAGAGAATGTTTGCTCCAGCAGTCGAGGTGGCCCATGGCTTCGCACCCATCGTTGGGACACATCGGTTGCAGACCCTTACTCGACTCCAAGTCCTCGTGGCAATGCACGCATTCCCCTTGGCGCTCAAACGAGATGACGTTGTGCGCCTTTTCAACGTACCCCTTCATCGGGGCATAGTCCAGAGGGAGGGCGTGGATACCCCATGGCTCAGCGGATGGCTCTTGGTTTAAGGTTTCTTTTGACGGACCGAAATCTGTAACGATTTGAATCTCTTCGCTAGGCGATGCATTGATGGACTTTAGCCAGCTGTCCCAAGCCTTCTTTGGCTCTTTGGAGAAGAAGTGCAATGTTAGAGGCCATCGAGCAAAGCTGGGCACTCCAACAAGCAGATGAAGGTTTGAAACAACGGATCTAAGGCTGTGAATTGGTTTTCGGGGCTTTCCCTTTCTTTTTGCTTTTTGTGTTGTTTTAGTCAACCGCTCTGCCGCCGAAATATGCATTGTGACATGCGGATTCGTCAACGCCCACCTACAAAACAAACATGTCAGCATCAATCTCAACCTCAACCACATTATCACAACTCACTCGAACTTGAGCGCCGCAATCATACTCGGGAACCCAGTCACAAGAATGATGACCTCCCACGGCCTCAAAGTCTCCCGCGCCGTCCGCACAGCGCCTCCGCGGGCCTCGCCGTTGTGCTGCTTGAGACGCCGTGGAGGGTTGGGCGTGGAGCCAATGTAGATCGACGCATGGCGCATCGTGGAGCGCAAGACGTAGACCGTGTATAAGGCTGGATGAGGTCTTGAGAGCTGCGACATGCCCGGCTGCAGGGGTTGGAACTGGGGTTTTCAGAGTGAGGATGTGTACATGCTGTGAGCGTGAGCGAGCTGAGTTGGAGGGGCGCTGGAGTTATAAGATGACTAATCGCCATCATGACTTTGACCCCTGAGGTTGATATCATGGAGTGCAACCAAGCAATAGCAAATACGGAATAACACAATTTACGAGACGCATATCGTCTTTTGAAATCCTACAAATAATATCTCAACCGTAAAGTACACCAACGCCTAATCCCTACAAGAGGCCCTGCTTCTGCAAATCATAGTACACCTTCTCGGGCATCACATTACCCTCTCCATCCTCCATCTGCACCACGGTACCCTCGTCAACCTTGGTCCGCTTCTTCTCCCGCTGGATCTTCTCCCACAGCTTGAGCGCCTCGTCGATGCGCGTGATGTCTCGGAACAGCGCAGTGTTGGTGACGCCCAGACACTTGAGACCGTAGATATGCCGCGCCTCGTTAAAGTGCTTGTCAAACGCCCGCCGTCCCATGTAGACAAAGTTGCCGCAGATCTCGCAGGGGAACTCGACACCGAGACCATGTAGTCGGTACAGCCAGAATGGAATGGGCTTCCCATCCCACGCGAGTGGCAGCTTGAGCGGGTTGTAGATCCTCTCCTCGCCGTCCTCATCCTCGCCTTCACCCTCGTCGGCGACCTCTTGGGGACCTTCTGAGGCATTGAGGAGGTTGTCGAGCTCTTGCTGGCGTTCACGCTCCGTCATGCCCTGCTTGCGCTCGACGTTGACGCGCGTGTCGCTGCGCTCGGTGCTCATAGCACTAGCTAGACGCTTCACTCGATATTCACGCTCTGCCACAGCGCGCTCCTTAAGTCGGGTCGCCGAAACAGTGCCATTTGTGGTGTCGTTGGAAGAGCCTGAATCTTGCTCCTGGCGCTGTTTCCGCTGCTCTACCGCCTTGATGTGTTTTCGCCCTGGTAAATGGTTCTTGTAGACGTTTTCGTTCTTGAATTCCCTTTGGCAGTCGTCGCACCACACAGCTTCTGCCGTGGTGGTCTCCTTGCCGGCGCTATTTGTCAATGTTTCCTCCTTCTCCCAGCCCGGGACCTCGTCCTTGTCCCACGCCGTCTCGAATTCTTGATCAAAGGACGAGAGAACCTTGTCCACATTCTCTAGGGGCCTTGTCCGTCTCATAAAGCTTTCAAGATATTGCGCTAGTTCTCCGACGTACTTGAAGTATTGGTCGGTCAACTTGTGTTGTCGTGTGACACCGCCATGGCCAGGGGCGAAGTTGTCAAACGTCTCGAGGTATTGGAGGTAAGTGAGTCTCCTAACATTAGGCAGGTTCAGATATGCTTCGTGGCAGGTATTTAGATCAAAGAATCGTCCGTAGGCTTCTTCTCCAGAAAACAGCGAGTCGACGATAGTTGGCATCGGCTCCCCATCGGTTGGCCTCTTGATCTTGTACCGCTGTTCCGAGTTCTCGGCCTGTTCATTGGGATATCGTGCATGGTGGTCGCGGACTTCTTTGAGCTGCTTGTAGAACTCCTCAAAGGGGTCGCCGGTGCCAATCTGCTGGATCTCTTTTGATCGGACTCCGCTTTCGTCTTTGTGGATTTCGAGTAGATTGTTTGCTTGAACTTGGATCTGGTCTAGTAACTGAGAAATCTCGTGGTCTCTGTTGAGGCGATCGCGAATCTTGTGATCAATACAAGTCAGCTTCTCCAGTGTCAACGTGTCGCAAGGTCTGCTCACATGTTTAGGTTCATCGCGAATGCGATCAGCGATGCCTTGTTCGAGGCGCTCTAGATCCTCATGGATGTAGCGCTGCTCTTCGAGAACCAGCATGTCGATGAAGATGCGTAAATGCCAGCTTAATCGAGAATTTGCTGTCTATTAAAACCCTTCCGAGGTCGAGGCGTCGTGATTCAATGCTACTGTAAATGTCAAGCTGAGCTTGGGTGTCTGGGTCAAAAAATTGCGGAGCCTTGACCTGTCGCGAGTTTACTTTGCAGTGGTGTCCAGGCGCGCGCATTGACGCACCGAGGTATTTCCGACGCTTCGCGTGCCGCCTCCAACTGCTGTAAAATGCCCAAAACTTTGTCCCCAGAAAAAGCTCCAACCTGGATCTTCATCGCGAAAGCGTCACTCTTTAGCTCTACAGCATATCGCTTTCGAACCAATCGACGCAACCATGGCTGAAGGCGCAGGTGGAATCGACCGCAAGGCCGAGGAGCGGATGGAATTCTCTACCTCCAAGGAGGTTACGGTTCATCCGACCTTTGAGTCCATGTCGCTGAAGGGTATGTTGTCGCAAGAGACCTCTTAAGCAGTGTAGCTAACCTATCTTTTAGAGAATCTTCTCCGTGGAATCTATGCCTATGGATACGAGTCTCCCTCGGCCGTCCAGTCTCGAGCCATTGTCCAGGTCTGTAAGGGCCGCGACACCATCGCCCAGGCCCAGTCCGGCACAGGAAAGACCGCGACCTTTTCTATCAGCATGCTGCAGGTTATCGACACTGCAGTGCGAGAGACACAGGCGCTGGTCTTGTCGCCCACGCGAGAGCTGGCTACCCAGATTCAGTCTGTTGTCATGGCGCTGGGCGACTACATGAACGTGCAATGCCACGCCTGCATTGGTGGCACCAACGTTGGCGAGGATATCCGCAAGCTCGACTACGGGCAGCACATTGTCTCTGGCACGCCCGGTCGCGTGGCGGACATGATTCGACGACGACACTTGCGCACACGACACATCAAGATGTTGGTTCTGGATGAGGCCGACGAGCTGCTCAACAAGGGTTTCCGCGAACAGATCTACGACGTTTACCGGTACCTTCCCCCTGCGACCCAGGTTGTGGTCGTCAGTGCGACCCTCCCCTACGATGTTCTCGATATGACGACCAAATTCATGACCGACCCTGTGCGCATTCTCGTCAAGCGTGATGAGTTGACTCTCGAAGGTCTCAAGCAATACTTTATTGCTGTTGAAAAGGAGGACTGGAAGTTTGACACGCTGTGCGATCTCTACGACACCCTGACCATTACTCAAGCCGTCATCTTCTGCAACACACGACGCAAGGTTGACTGGCTTACCGACAAGATGCGCGAGGCCAACTTTACCGTCAGCAGCATGCACGGCGATATGCCGCAGAAGGAGCGCGACAGTATTATGCAGGACTTCCGCCAGGGTAACAGTCGAGTGCTCATTTCGACCGATGTGTGGGCTCGTGGCATCGACGTGCAGCAGGTCAGCTTGGTCATCAACTACGACCTGCCGAGCAACCGTGAGAACTACATCCACCGTATTGGTCGAAGCGGTCGATTTGGACGTAAGGGTGTGGCGATCAACTTTGTTACTACCGAAGATGTGCGCATCCTGAGAGACATTGAGCGTAAGTTACCACCAAGCTGTTTAGGTGGGCTATACTGACTTTAATAGTGTACTACTCGACTCAGATTGACGAGATGCCCATGAACGTTGCCGATCTTATCGCGTAAGAAACGAGTGTTCAAAGAGTTTAGCAATCATGGCTCCGCAACTGAAGAGATAAGTCTGAAAGAAAAGCCGCGTCAAGAAAATGTCGGCGGAAGAATGTGGAGGAAGGGGGCCTTATATTGTACCAAGTAAGCTCCCGTCGAATCGTTATTCCACAAGATCTTGAACCCGGAACTGACATTCAATGAACAGGTATAGGAATACAACAGACTGAACCAGACTGGACTTGTTAGGGGTTATCTAATGGACCTGTAGGATGAGTGCTTTAGCAAAAGAATCAAAAATCGGATCGGCCCAATATCCACATCCAGTCGTCTTTTGTCTCGCCTGTCTCGGCCTGTGACTCCTATTTTGCCCCCGTCCCTTAATTACTCATATATTCTCTAGGAGCATCTCTCCCGTGGCTTTGTCAAGTCAGTATGTCGGGGTCATGCTCATCGTCGCTCTCAGGTTCTGGGTCGTCAAGGGCTGCAAGTTGTTTATTGCAAATTGAGGCCAGTGAAGGCTTGAGACAAGAGCGAGCTGATAATACACACTATTAGGGACTTGAGAGCTTGTAGATAGTATCAAATTCAAACTTGAAATCGTTAGCGATTTAGGTCATTGTGGTTTTATGCTTTCAGTCCCGATTGAAAGTGAAATCAATATCAGGTTTCATAAATAGTGTAATGGGTTCTCAAGAATAAGGTAGTTATTACAAAAGTCTCAGGGTATTCATGATCCGGAAACTATCGTCATCTTGGACTCATGAACCTCATATAACATTAGCAGCTCCCATCAGTTGATTCTGTCATCTCGTCATCTCGTGTATATCATTCCAGTGAAGTATCTTCCTGGCTTTGACTGCTTCTTCAGATCAAGGTATAGAGAGAAATTTCTCAATCCCAAAACATCTCTGAACCTCCGGGTCATCGAGCCGCCGAGACTTAGCAGCACCGATCCTCTGTAAATCCTGATTCGTCTCGTCAAGATGATCTTGTATATTGTCAATCACTAGTTCCCAGCTTCCGCCCTTTACATAGCTATCCACTCCTCTGAACCAGCTGGCGTAGCCGTATCGATGGCTAGCATCGCTCCGTCTGATCAAGTCGGCGAGATACCGGCTCGACTCGACCTCGTCTCTCCGCTTAGCAGCCTCAAGAAGACTCGCGAGCGTGAGCACTTGGCGTTGCAAGACGCCCTCCAGCTCGTCAAAGAAGAGCTTCTTGAAGGCGTTTTGCTCCTCAGGGCTGGGCCGACGTGCGATGTTGATCATGTGCCAGTCCTCTACCTCCAAGCACCAAGCAAGCTCGCCCAAAGGAGTCAACTTGCTGCCGTTGAGTAGTTTGGGGTCGATACTTGAAAGGTCTTGCTCTGCGAGATAGCTCATGATCTCGACGTTCGCCTTGAGAGCGGCGACATGGAGGATATTTTCCGAGTAGTCTGACAGTGTGTTTATTAATGCCCCTGCTTCGACTAGAGCGCGCAGGGCCTTCAGGTTGTTCAGCTTGACTGCGTAGAATGCTGGCGTGTAACCGTAGTTATCTCTAGCATCCAGATCTGCCTTCTTCTCCTTGAAGAAGCGCACGATATCATGAGCTGTCTGCTGATCCCCCAGGTCACTCGTCGGAAAGCAGTGCAACGGTGTCATGCCCCAGATGTCGCGCTCCTCAGGACTCGCACCGGCTTGCAGCAGTATACGCACGCTCTCTGAGGGAGCCCTTGTTACAGCCCAGTGCAGCGCAGTTCTGCCTTGGGGGTTCCGTAGGTTGATCTGGCGGCGGCACATCCGCTGCTCCAGCAGTACCTGCATGATCTCGAGCTGTCCAAAGGTGGCCGACACGATGAGAGGTGTGTTGCCGAGCCAGTTGCGAAGGTTGACATCGGCCTTTGCCTCTATCAGATGCTTGACTGCCTCTACATCGTTCGACTCCAGAGCGTCGTGGATCGGGGCGATTCCGTGACCGTTAAGCTCATTGATGGCCCATGGTTGTTCGCGCAGGGCTTGCAGCAGTTCACCTTGTCCTACCACAGTGCTCTCTTTGAAAGGGTGGAAGAAGCGGCCACGTTCAACAAACGACTTTGCTTTCCTCAGAAGCCAGTCGACCTCTCCAACTGTCATATCTGGGCTGTTGATGTAGGCCCAGGCTATCTGGTATCCGACTCTCCTACCAAGCATGAGTAATTTTTGCTGTCTGGTTGAGTGGTACAGCCAACCTTGGTAGTCCTTGTTGAGGAAGCACGTTCTTCCACAGTTCAAGTAGCACGGCAACGGTCTCAAAGCAATTATTGTCGATTGCCACCTATGCGATACGATCAGAACCCTTCAAGCTAGACTCTTCCGTGTACTCACCTCCATTAAACTCCGTCCCCCTTCATCCGTGTCATCTGGGTAGCAGACCTGGCCAGCCGCCATCATCTCTCGCAGTATGGAAGGTCGTTGTATCCATTTCCAGAGCGCATCATCGGAGCTTATGACCCTCACAGGGCGAAGTGAACAGTTCAGGCCCGTTTGGCTGCTCTGGTATGCTTGGAACGAAAGCATTCCACCCCATAGCCAACTCGGAAGCTGGTATTCGAACTCGATCGAAGAATCTTGCTCGCCCACGCAGCCGCTCTCGCTGCATTCCGCCTTGCGAGAAGAGTCGACCGTTTGGTACCTGACGAGCCATGAGCCTAGTAGCGGTCGCATCCATGAGCTGCTGTTGTACTGTTGTCGGCTCCAGTGACAGCGGCATCGACATCCTTGGCCACATGCTCGCGATCCGAGAGGCTGGACGGTTGCTACTGTTACAAGGCTTTCGTTTGGGTTAGACACATCAGTATATCCGCCACTGTCTCCAATACCCAGGCTCTGGATCTCGGTCCGCAGTTCCTCTGTGGTATCATCGCCAGATACACTGGTAGCTGGCGTGGAGTGCGTCGCATCCGAATCTGAATCAGACTGGCTCGCTTCTTCACAAGAGTCAAGAAATTCTGCCTCCATAAGCCTTGGGCTGGAGCCTACCAGTAGCTTCGAACTGGATACGGAGAGCTCTTCGGCTTCGTGTGCAGAAGGGGCCCCAAGTCGATTCATTGAGTTGAGGAAGCTAGCTTGTCAGTTCACGAACGAACAAGCCATCGCGAGACTTACACTTCTTGCCTTATACCTAACCTCTCAACCATGGAAGAGACTCGAAAGGTGATTGCCAGGTGTAGATCCGTCTTAGTAGCCTGTGCTTTTGCACGAAGCTCCTCGAGCTTCCTCGCTTCAAATACCCATTGTAGCCTCTTTGTCAACCGCCTCGCGCCCTGCCAACTGCGCGGATCTGGGTATCTGCCAACAATCTGATTGAGCTCCTTCAAGATGCTTTGGAGATCCTGGACTGTTAGGGTGACTAGCGGGTGTTCCTCTCTCGTTTCTGAGTGACATGTGGAGTAGGCGGGTGTGCCCGTGTGTTGTTTGGCAGTGACAATGAAACCCTCTATTGTGAGGATCTGCCATCTCATCAGCTCCGAACAGCGTACGGCAAGTGTTTATAGACGTGGCTTACTTCATGCTTGAGGCTGTCGCATTGTCGCTGAATGTTGCGTATCTCACGCAGCACGTTGAGAGCCTTGAGAGTGCCTTGAACAGCCTGAACCAGAGCGATAGAGCTCGCTATGGCTCCTAGAATCTCCAGGCCAGACATGGTCGAGTTTTGCCCCGTGTTGGCCTTGGAGATAGTCACTTAACTACTGCATCATTATATTTCTGAACGTGCTAGGAAAATACCAACATCGAAAAGAGGTAGCCGGTAAAATAATACAGGGCGGGGTCTATACACTCTTGAACGTTAGTGGCTGTGCTGAGAGGCTGAGATGCTAAGGCTGAGAATCACGAACATGGGTTGCCTCTGCGTCGTTTGCTGCGGACGGCATACCGTTAGCCAACACGTAAATATGACAATATTGAAAGATATCCCCTGTCTTGATTTCTTAACGGTATGCGCGTTGGGGGGGGTGGAAAGAAAGCATGTCTATAAAGTCAAGTGTTGGTCTACAAGGTGAGCTTCCGAACGATAACATCACAGTCGCTTTCAACCTTCAAGCAGCACTCCATAGCACAGACTCGAATTGTAGTTTGTAAAGACATGAAGAACGACTCTGAGGTCTCCAAGAAAATAACAGAAACAGCTAATTGGGTTGTACTTGGACGTATACAAACCCAAATGTCTACTTAAAAGTCGTCCATCTACCCTGGAACCACCTTAACTAGAGCCTGAGATGTACTCACCAGCTTCTTCTGAGTACGCAGCAACACCAGCCCTACCAACTTCCATTGAAAGCCTAGTCCCAGAACATCACAATGAGTAGTAGTTAGAGTTGCTTATCCGTACATGGTCATGAATGACCCAGGAGGCGTGTTTGAGATTTAAGCCTCCTCTCTTACCCTTACCCAGATACAGCAAAGCCGTCAGCGATCTGCGTCAGTTGGCAAGCCACCTTGGTCTAGTCTAGCTTCTAGAAAGCATCTTCTGGCGGTTACCGATTCTCTGGTCAAAGGTTCTCCGATGTAACGAAGCGACGTAGCTGAGCCGTCGGTGCAGGTCTGTTTCTGGCCATGGCTGAAACGGCGGCAACAACCTGGCAGGCGAGGGATGAATCAGTCTCTGCCAGGTTGTCCAGCCTAGACAGGGTAGCGCGGCTTCTAGGTTTCGAAGTTGGATTCCACGTCCAGGCGATACTACTGGAAAGGCAGCAGGCCGAGTACTTGGCATGGCTTTCCTACCATAGTACCGGTAAATAGGCGAGGTGATATATCGAACGGCCTTGCTGGTAGCTAAGCAAGGATGATGTATGCGTTCGAGCGGCACATAATGGCCCGAAACGTTGGGAAAACGTGGGAGTCAGCAGGGGGAAGCATAGTTAACTAGCTATGTATCTTGATGGATGCGGAAGGTGAACTCAACACAACCTGGAGCCCCGAAGATGGAGAACAAGAGTATCCGTATCCGTAGAGTCAGGCAAGACAAGGCCGTCCAGAGTCTGGGGCACGGCGTGCACTCGGCCTTGTTGTCCACGGCTGGTCTAGCAGAACCTAGCGGGACGCCACCACATGGTTAACGAGATGGAACACCACAGAGCCAGAGACCACCCACGCTCGGTATGTAACTTGTGTATAATGAGACGGAGCGGCGGGTGAGACGGGAGATCAAGCCGGTAGCAGGGGAGATTGCGAGACATGGTACTCCGTAACTGTAAAGTTGGCTTGGTGCAACCTATGAAAGCAGGGCATAATAATTCACTCCTCGTGCTGTTTTGAGGCTTCTGGGCGAGCTGGCCTCTGCTAGAAGACTACCTAATTAGAGACCCTTCATCGGCCGGTGAAGCAAGGCTAGTCCACCGTGGTGATCGTAAAGGCGTCGAGCTAGAAATGTAAGATTGAGTGGCTCTAATAAACCACCAGCGCGCTAAGATCCGCCGTCTTAGCGGTTTACAAGCCATTCAGACAAAGAATCGATGACAGAAGCCGTAATTAATTACGTAGTGGGATAGTGGGAGCGCCAGAGATAGGCTACGGGCAGTCGGGTCGTTAGACAATCCCACCGGGCACTTTTAGCACCGACTCGACTCGACATGCCCTGGTCTCAACATCGGTCAAAGCCAACCATTCTGCCATTATAACTGCCGTCATGGCCTGGTACATAGTAATCCTGTGGCTGGTTCCCTTGCCCCTACGAGAAGGCTCCGCTTGCTGGGAAGCCCTGTTTCTCGTAGGAACCCGGTGAGGCCCTAAAATGGCTTGGGCCCGCCGGGGGAAGACGATCCGGGCCGATGCTTTCCAAGGGCTGGAGCCAGTTGCGGTTCCAAGCGTTCTATTGTCAACGAGGAAGGTTCTTTTGATTTTGGGAGCAAACCTCGTTACCTCGATGGCGGGATCGACGATGGAGACAAGAAAGACCCTGTGCACATGCGTACTGATAGTATCTATGTTACATACACAGTAGACCATCAGGACCATGTATAAGATGTATGCATAATACAGTGCTGAAATTGTCATGCATATATCAGTATGCATGTCTTGTACTCTTGTGCTATCTGCCCATACACGAGCAGGTCCATCGCCTGTAACTAATTGTTTATGTAGTACGGAGTATAGTAGCAGCACTCAGACAAGCCGCGCTGCTCGTGCGTGCGGGTGAGGCGCGGATGGCGCGCGGATGTACGATGCACAACATTTAGAAGGTAGTCTCGCACAGACTCTTAATAGGGACGCTATTGACATGAGCACTGGACGAGTGAGAGACTGTTTATGGGGGAGAAATTATTTAGTTGTCCATGGAGAAAAGAAGCCAGATGGAAGAGCAGCCGTTGGTGACCAGCCTGGTCCAGTTTTACCCCTGACTTGTCTACTAACGTTAGACTAACGCCAGTCTAGCTGACTGTTAAGTATCCGTACACTCGCATCAGGTCAATGAGGCCGGCCGTAAGCTACCAGGCTGGTCGTTAGATAATACATACAGTACAAGAAGCCACGGTAGACGCGCGATTACACAATGACCGGTTCTGGCCCGTGCTGGCTGATCATAAGGTGACTACGCATGCAGAGCACGGGAACCCTGGCTATGGAAAAAAGGATGATCGACTATTACTCGTCGATCATATCACTGACGTCCGAGTCAGCAGTAAGCCCAAGGGCACTGATGAGTGAGCGTGTTGTATATATTACTTGTATACGGATACGGAGTACAACGGAGAAGCTATGTTAGTAACTAGTACGTGAGTACTAGTTAACTAGTTGAGTTAATAGGCCTAACAGGCTTTGTCCGAGACTCGGATCTGACCCCCGGATCAGGAACCCGCACCATGCCAGGGGCATTGTGACGGTGCCTGGAGGGCTTGCATTTGATGTCCAGGTACGGTAGCATCCATGTAGCTTGACGGGGCGGACAGAGTTTGTGTGGGTGGTATTAAGGCTGAGCTGGCCCGGGTATATATACGTTAGGTACCGTGATGGATACCGGAATCTTGGTAGCTTGGTAACGTATTGTGCATCGTCATATTTATTATGGTGATGTGTATGATAGGTAGTTGTACGTAAGCTGATGTGCGTCCATTGTCTACAAAATAATTGACTAGGTAGTTACCACCTACTTACTTACTACGTACTACAGTAAGTTACGTAGTCTGGTAGTTAACTGCTAACTAAGTACCTTACTTATTCAACCAGTGAGACACTCTCAGACAATCAATCCCATCTTGTCTCATTCCTCGCCGGTCGGCATTGTCTCTGATCGCCACGTGCGATATCCGTCTCCATCTTAAGATTGAAGTGGACCCTTTGGCTTGAGGGGGAAAAAAGCAAAGACTTTTTAATTGATGTGGACAATTGAAGCAACACAAACATTTGACATGTTGATAAATCCGTATGTTTGTAGTTGACATGGTAGTTTCTGCCTACATCATCTCTAACTGCAGGCAGGACCTTGGTACCTAACGTTAGAAGAAGAGAAACATGTTCTAGGTTAGGCTTCTCTGCCCCCTTTCCCTTAGACAATCGAGTCATGATCTCACTTACAACCGCGTCTAGATTATGCCATATTTTCTTTTTCTCCAACGTTGTTTTGCTTTGCTTTGCTCACTCGCCTCTCTCCTTTCTTTTGTCCTCTGTCGTTCGGCCGCCTCCTTTATGTTAACGGCTGGGGGCTTCAAAGGGTCGTGCCCCCTAACGAGACTTTATCTGGCCATTGTGGACAAGAGTGGCGTCTCGACGACCCGTCTAACATATGGATGCTATGGATACACTGACTTCACTGCTGGACATTGTATCCTCGGATCTTCGGACCGCGTCTGTCGACTCGGCCGTGTCAACTAACTTACCCATCTCCCCCACTGTGAAATAACCCAGAACCCAGGCGCCGCCGCCTATGCTCTTTTGTGCAATGTACCCAGAGTCTTAACTAACTAGCAGCTTGCTATGGACAATTCATGACTCGCCGGCTCATTTCCGTCTCCGCACTCGCCGTTTTTGGAGGAAACCATCCCCAATAGTCGGTCGCCTTTTGAATTACCTTAGTTGGCAAGGTTCCATTCAAGTTAGACGAGGCTGTCGAGCACCAGAGTTTGCTTTCGCATTGTGCTGGTGTACGGAGTAGTTAGATTCTGGCCTGACGCAAGCCCCAATATCGTCCGTCGGTACACGTTCTCTCGCTGGAAAACCCAGGATAACCAAGAACAAAACGAACCCCCCTCCCCTGGTGCCTGTGCTCCGTACGAGAGAAGAGCGGAATACGTACCGTTTCTGGCTCATGAGCCTCCCGTCCCGAGCTCCCCGTCTTCAAACAGCGGGACCAACCAACGGTTTGGAGAAGCTGGTCCACATCTCATCAACTTTTTTTGCGGCTCGAGCAAACAACGACAGAACCGAAAAGCATCAAGAGCCAAGAAATCATAATAATTAGCACACCCAAAAAATTATCGGTTGACTCGTCGAGTCCATCAAGCTCAAAAAAGTTGGCCGAGGGTCAGTCAGTCAAGCCGAAACCCTCCTCTGTGTCTCGTCCATTGTCTACGGAGTACCTTATCTATCTGTACGTAGGTACGGATACTTACAGTACTTAACTAACATACTCCGTAATTACCTTCGTTACCTGCCACTGCACACAGAGTGCCCTGCAGCGGTCAACCAGCGGCCTGCAGACCACCCCCTGCGAATCCCCTGTGAATCCCCTGCTTCCCTGGCCGTGATCGCCGACCGACCACGCGCCTTTCACGCCTCCAGGGGCCCCTAAACGACGCTCGGGCGCCTCCCAAGTTCTCGTAGCCCTTCGCCTGGACCACTCACTGTTGGGCCTTGCTCCAGCCCGTGAACCCCCGCAGACGAGGTCGAGGGTCTCCTCCCCCTGACGCTCACTTCATCTGCTCCGAAATCTCAAAGAGTCAAGTCCCCCAGGCCCTAGTCAGTTACTTCTGTTCAGTTGGCTCCTTTGGGGTCCCTCAAAAGCGCCGCGCCCCGTCGTTCAAACCCCATCCCCCTTCCTTCTTGTCTACTGCCCGTGTCTTGTTGATTTTGTCGAGGCTCGTCGCTTTTCCTTCAACCACGGCCGAGTTCTCCCTTTCACCATCACCGCCACGAGGATAACGCGCGCGCTGCTGCCTCTGCTTGGTCGAGTCGCAATTCGCTCCATCCCGATCGATCATCGACGTACAACGCTCGTCCCCGTCCCCCATCTTGCTCGCGCCCACGGACCCTTTCTAGAGGACCCACCTCCCCCCCGAAGGCTTCTACGTACTTTCTTGCCTGTCTCGTCTGGTCTTATCAGCTCAGACCAAAACCACCGATTCCAATTGCTATACTCTCGCATACTCGTACAGCAACTGTGTGACGACCACTTTCACAGGAACGCCCGCCACAATGGGCTTCTTCTCTCGAAAGGACAAGACGCCCAAGGGCGACCAGCCCATCACCACCTCGCAGTCAAATGTTAGCGTCAACTCGCATACCTCGAGCCTGAGGTCTCCTCCTGGTGCCTCCCGGAACCCTCTCAACCGAACCTCTGCCACCAGCACATCTCCTGCGGCTGCCAATAACCCGATGTCGCCCATCAAGCTCCCCAAGATCGACCTCCCTCGGCCTCCCGACCCTCAGCTTGACCCGGCCGGCTACCTGCGAAGTCTGGGTGCCGTGAGAGAACGAAGCAAGATTGTCACGGACAAGGCTCTACGGAACGACCTCAAGCACTTCGATGTTGATATGAGCAAATTTCCTGATGTGGTCACCTTTGTTACTGGAATTATCAAGGTACGTTTGGATATGGGGAGACAGGGTTGGAACTGTGGCCTGGGACGGACATAAACATGCCATCTCGGAATGATTGATCAATAGCATTTTGGCTGATGATTAGAACCACAGCGAGACTACGATGCCCCTTTTACCAGTATCCCCGGTCATGGCAGATATCAACACTTTGCTGTAGGCGGCCGCGATCGTATTGCTCAGCTCTTGTCAACTTGGCCGGATAATATCGACAGCACAGAGCGATGCCGTCGCTTGATCGATCTTTTCCTCGTTAGTGTCCTGCTCGATGCTGGTGCGGGGACCCAATGGAGCTACAAGAGCAATGAGAATGGCCGCGTCTACAGGAGGTCAGAGGGAATTGCTGTCGCCAGTTTGGAGATGTTCAAAGCTGTAAGTGCAAGGCACGATATTTTGATGTTGGCGATCGCTGACACTCCCAGGGACTATTCTCCGGAAATTCCAGCAACAAATTCCAGGTCGACAAAGACGGCCTCAAGACTCTTACCGTAGAGAAGCTCGCCGCTGGCCTCCAGTCGAAACCAGGCAATGAGATGGCAGGCGTTGAAGGCCGGACTGATATGCTTATACGTCTGGCTGATGCCCTAGCTGCTAAGGATGATTTATTTGGTTACGATGGCCGTCCTGGCAGTCTGATTGGTGAGCTAACAACCTATGAGCAAGGTCCCATTCGCAGCTAACCCCTTCCCAGACTATCTCCTGGGCCATCCCTCAACACAAGCATCATCAATGCTCATTATTCCCCTCCCTGTGCTCTGGAATGCACTCATGACTGGCCTTGCCCCTATCTGGCCCACAAATCGAACCGCAATCAACGGTGTCTCACTTGGCGATGCCTGGCCCTGCCAGTCCATGCCCCAGCCGGGCACATCTCCCAAGGTTTCGGCATTCCCCAACAGCACCAACGCCGCTGCCTGGGAGTCTATTCTGCCATTCCACAAGCTGACTCAGTGGCTCACGTATTCACTTATGCAGCCTATGCAACAATTGCTGAAAATGCACTTTGCTGGCACTGAGCTACTTACTGGTTTACCCGAGTACCGCAACGGTGGGCTCTTTGTTGATATGGGTGTTCTAAATCTGAAGAAGGATGATTCAGAGCGAGGCCTGCAAAACTACGCGGATTGGGTCCGACGGACAGGCACCGGAGGAGTAGAAGTGGCACCCCTCTTTGAGGCCAGCGACGATGTGATTGTCGAGTGGCGAGGTGTCACGGTCGGTTTCCTCGACATGCTGTGCACGGAAGTGAATAAGACGCTGAAGAAGGAGTTGGCCGGAAACGAAATGACGCTGGCCCAACTATTGGAGGCCGGTAGCTGGAGGGTAAGTCTTGTTCCTCTGATGATAACATGAGCCATGACGATCTAACATTTGTCAGGGCGGCCGCGAAATCGCCGAGATCAACAGGCCAAACACCAAGGAGCCACCGATCTTGATTGAGAGCGACGGAACCGTATTCTAAGGTTGAAAAGCCTGCGTGTATTACTGAATAAACATGACGGAACGTGAGGATCATTTGGGTATAGAGGAAGGAGAGCGGGTTCGGGCGGAGGCAGGGCTTCAGCTGTTTTCTCCTTACGGGAAGCATGATAACATTTTTTCCAAGCATCCATATTATCCAGAGGATGGCCTTCTGAGCTGGGGCATGAAGGGATTGGAGGTTTATTTTCATCTTATACAAAGTCGGGCAAAAACAGGCCAAACAAAGAGCTACAGGCGGGAAATGGCCATGGCAGGCTGCCTCATTTCTCGTAATTGAGGACGCAAAGTCGTCTGAAAAGGGGGCGGCGTTTGTTGCACTTTTGGATCAACTAAACCGGTTATTTGGTGTTGTCAAACTCTCAGTCTTATCGGGACACAAGCGACTTTAATGTACAATATTCAACGTCTATTAGATACAGCCTGAGATCTTTTTTCTCAACGCCAATAGAGGAGATGCTAGCCTTCCAATGCAAGGGATTCCATTGTACCCGTCTCTCCCATAGTGTCTTTACTCGCTCCCCATTCCCAATGTCCCTGTATTGTACAAATCTCTTGGACTTCCACCCTTCCAATGAGGCAGAAGCAAGGGAACCCACATCCTTTGACGTCTCTTGCTGCTATATTTACATTTGTCTCCGCTCCATCCTACATGACTCTGAATATGGGGTAATAAATTCGTGCGCTTACTGCTTGTACTTCTTCTCAAACTCGTCCCGCTCGAGCCTGCGGCGCATGTCCTCGAGCTTGCGAATGTGCTCCTTGCGCTTCTTCTCTGCGCGCTCCTCCTCAGTGCCGGCGTACTGGCCCGTGTAGTTTGAGACCTGATCCGAAAGACCTTTCTTCATATCGTTGAGGTTACCTGAGAGGCGCTCACGGAGGCCTGAGACGCCGCCGGAGGATTGCGAGGGCCGAGGCGCCTCGTACTTTGGCTTCTCGACCTTGACAATGGGCAGATCAAGGGCCCGGCGGACGGACTCGTTGTTGAGGATAAGGGCGGTGAGTAGGGTGGCCGAACCGGTCGACACCATCATGAGGTTGACTCCGGCGGAGAGGAAGGTTGTGGCGATGAAGCCAACACCGCCAAATACCCACATCATCTTCTTCATCATTTCCTTTTGAGACGCGGGAGTGTACTTGGCGTTGACCTGGAGACTTGCGTTAACGAGGAGGGCTTTGGAGAGAGACATGGAGAACCTACCAGCATGGCGCTGAAGAGCAGACCTGTGCCCACGGCAGGGAGGAGAAAGTAAGGGTCCTGGGCCGTCAAGTCGGTGAACCAGAGGAACCCAGCGTTCTCCAGAGCGGGAACGGGAATATGCACCATTCCGCTGATGATGCGGAAAAGACCGAAACTGAAGGGAATCTGAAGAAACGTCCAGAGCATGCCCGTGTTGTGGGCGCCGTACTGTTCGCGGACCATCTTGTTGAGGAACTGGCCCTTTTGCAACAACTCGCGATCACCGGTCTGATATCCCTTCTTGACTAGCTCTATGGCCTCCTTACCGCGCGGGTCGTTGCGCATCTGGTTCATGGCGGCGTTGAACTTGAGACTGCGGATCTGCGGGTAGAACATGGCGGCGCGCAGCACCAGGGCCGAGGCAATGATGGAGCCGCCCCAGGTAAAGCCGCTATAGACGTGGATGTGCTCGAGGAGCCACTGCATGACCGACGTCGGGCCCCAGCCGTAATCGAGGCCGATGGCGGAGAGGAAGCCTAGGCCTTCGGGCACGTTGGGGTTGGCCAGGTCGGCGATGGAGGCGAGATCGAGGTCGGTCGGCAGCACGGGGGTCTCTGCAACTCCGGCCGTGGCCTTTGTGGTTTCGGCGACGGCTTCGGCGGGGAGACCGGCTGCATCGTCGATGGTGGTAGAGGCCACATCAATCGTCTCTGGTGAGGAGGTGGCAGGAGGTGTTGTCGTCGTCGTTGTCGTGGCCTCAGCGAGGGGTTCCTCAGTCTTCTTCTTTCCATAACCCCAGAATGAGAGTGTCCTTGCTGTGGAAACGCTACCCAGCACAACAGGCGCGACAGCGCTCTTGACACCGATCCTCGCGCGAGGGCTGCTCCTCAGCGCTGTTCCGAATTGTCTGGCATCTCCGATCTTTCGACTCAGGGTCCTCGACGAGACCTGTCATGATGGAAATAGATGAGCAGCGGCCCCATTGGAGGGTTTCACAAGTGAATCCTACGTACGAATTGGCTGGAGAAGTGCCTCGAGGGCAGGGAGCGCGCAATTCCTCGGCTGGGAAGCATTGCGGCGGCGGGTGGTGATGGGACGGGATCGGGATACTTTTGAGGATGGGCGCGCCCATGGGCTGGGGGAAATTTTTGGAGGTTTTCCGGGGACCGGGCGGTTAAATATCGGGACCCGACAGGCCGCCGTGTTGATGCTCCGGGTGTGACTAGGGGTCATCCGACCGTGGAGCTATGATAACTCGACTCAAGAAGGTCAAGAATTCAGCTAGGACTAGAATCAAAGTCATCATTCAAGTAAGGATATGACTCTGGAGAATCTGCCGTATCTACATCTTGGTGAGCCGCTTATAATGTGATCGTCGCACTCCTTATTCCCATCTAATGATATAGTCTGAAAGTACTAAAAACATGTTCAAGATGCTGCCCCCTTCCGTACGTCTTTTCATATGTGATTTTCGGGCCAAGTAACGCATATAGCGATGCATGAACTGAGCTTTGTGCACAAGTTCTTGCGCCCTGAGTAGATGTGTACACCAAGATTTGATAGCCCTTCACTCCAGGCTCGCAATATCGTCCAGAGAAGGGCGAGGGCTGTACTTTGACTTCTCGCGCATCTCGATTCCGGGCCCGATAGGGTGTGCTTTCCGTCGTGTGAGCGGGAAGACCTAGAGTTGATTAACCATGCTGCAACTACTACGGTCAAAGATCGAGTGTGTATAGTCTCTGATGGACAAGATCACACCCAGCAATTCTTGACCAGAACCAAGTACACTTACCTTGGTGTTTCCCCATCCTAGTCGGAAAGCAGCCTCATGAGCGAATAGCTCTCCAAAACCCAACATCATGCCGTTGATAAATGGCAGTAGCAAGTTGATGGCAGCCCCTCGTATCAATGACCACACGGTAGGGGGCTTGTATAGAATAACGGGTGAATTTGATGAGGGGGGCGACGAAAGGTCATCACCGGCAGAGTATAGCTCGCTATCAGAGTGCACCGTGACGCCGGACTCGGCGAGGTGGTTATGAGGCTCGTCGGAGGCCATGGCGGCTCGTAAGGGGGGTGATGGAAGAGCAGGAATTCGTCGCAGGAGAGAGGAGACCAAACTTATTGTACGAGTATACAGTGTTTGAGCTTGAATGGGATTTTGATCGGTCGTAGGAGAGACACGCAGGATTGCCAAGCTGAGGAGCCAGCAGCGGCCGACGATGGCGTTGACGACGATCTCAGCTCTGGCGTTGCACCCCAGGTTCCTTACGTAAGGGTGGATGGTGACCGGGGGTCGGTGGATCACTGTTCCGGTGGGGTTGGGTGTAGTGGGGTCTTGAAATGGAAGCTGCCATGACGGAACCTAACAGAAGCTTGCCTAGCTTGGCTGACGAGGCGACAAGGTGCCTACTACCACTTCCTCTACTCACCAACACTTTCATCACCATTGACCTCTTTTCTCAGATTTCACTCCGCTTTTGGTTAAATATAACAAAGCAACCTAATAAGATCATTCCGTTAAGACTGAATCTTGCGAAATATCTCATCTCCTTCTCTCAGATACCCCGCCTCAGCCGACAAAATGGCCGACGCAGATCACCAAGGTCAGATCGTGGACTTTTGCAGCTTGAGCGGCTCAAGCCCTGAAGAGGTACTTCCCGCGGGCTAAGGATAATTCTTAGGTCTTAATACTAACTCTCATCAGGCTAAGCAGTACCTCGAAGCTCACAACTGGGACATGGCTGAAGCCAGCAATGCCTGGTTCCGCGACGCAGAGGATGATGGTCGCGACACTTCGACCGCCCCCGCTGCCGCCCCCGACAACTACACTGGACCACGAACACTCGACGGCCGACCAGCCCCCGAGTCTGCTGCCGGTAGCAGCCAGGCGGCTCGGAAGCCTGTATCGCAGCCTAAGAAGAGGGGCATCGCAACCTTGGGTACGATCGGAGGTGGATCGAACCAGCACGACCACGGAGACGATGACGATGACGACTTCGACGCTGAAGATGACGATGGCCGAGGCAACTTGTTTGCGGGAGGCGAGAAGTCAGGTTTGGCAGTTCAGGATCCTCATCAGGAGGGGGGCCCCAAGAAGATCATCAGCGACATCCTTGCCAAGGCTAGGGCGTAAGTATCTCGAACCGAGCCATTGTATGGACGCAACTAACGAGAGCAGCAATGCCTCACGTACAGACCCTGAGAACGAGGCCGGACCCTCTCAACCCTCGCGCTTCCGGGGCTCAGGAATGACACTGGGTGGTGAAGGTGTTGAGAGCCGAACCATCCCCGACCCCCTTGGACCTTCTCGTCCTACCAATGCTCAGCCGCAAGAACGAGTCTTACACATCTGGCAAGATGGCTTTAGTATCGATGATGGAGAGCTTCGCCGATTTGACGATCCGGCCAACCAGGTAGACCTACAGATGATTAGGTCTGGTCGCGCTCCTTTGCACCTCATGAATGTGCAGCACGACCAGCCCGTCGATGTCAAACTCCAGCAGCATGACACTCCGTACCAGCCTCAACCCCAGCAGTATAAGCCTTTCGGTGGCTCCGGTCGTCGCCTTGGAGCCGTTGTGCCTGGTGCTGCGGACGAGGGCTCTGGCTCTACCGCCGCCGCCCCGGTTGCCGCCCCGGCTGCTGCTTCCTCCTCAAGTGTCGGTCCATCGATCGACAGCTCTCAACCAACCGTTATGATCCGTATTCAGCTGCCTGATGGCACACGTCTGCCCGCCCGCTTCAACACATCTCAAACAGTCGACGATGTTTACGGCTTCGTCCAGGGAGCCTCACCAGACACCGCCACTCGGTCGTGGGTTTTGGCCACCACTTTCCCCAATAAGGAGCATACCGATCGCAGTCTTGTGCTTGGAGAGATGGCAGAGTTCAAAAAGGGTGGAACTGCCGTGGTGAAGTGGACTTGAGAAATATGGGTTTAGGCTGGCGTTGGGGTTATGATTCACAGAAAATTCAGCATGGCTGCCTGAATATGCATTCCCAGGATGATTGACATTACTGAGATTAGACATGACCAAATGACATAGAACTAAATAACGACCAAGTGTTTGGCCATATGTACCATGTTCCCTCCTGAGCGAACAAGTCTTGTATCTGATCTAACGTTAATATAGTACACCTCTCTGTAATCACACTTTTTCTGTTATCCAGAAATCCTACAACGCCCCTCTCACCGTCAAGACAGTGGTATCTCAACGCCTCCAACGCCCTAAACAAAAATGTCACTTCGCTTATGACCCATGCGACCATCGCCGTTTTCCTGCCGTGTCACGGCCCATCAGCATTTCTACCCACGTCAAGCAGTAGCGGATGCCATCGCATTGGCACCAGGTTGAGTGACAGGCCCGTCAAGAAACCTGAAGTGCTCGATAGCGATCTGGCAGTTGAGCATAGCAGCGTTGAAGCGGGCCTCTCCGGGCGGTAGGACGACCATGAGGTAGGTGTTTGTGGTGAACTTGAGGATGAAGAGGCTGAAGCGCGGGCCGTCCTTGTGCTCCATGCGAATAAACTGCTCGGCGTTGCGCGGTGTGCCCGTGAAGCGAGAGATGCTCTGTTTAAAGTGCTTCATGATGTTGGACATGCGCTCCAGCCGATCCTCGGTGGGGTTGCGTTGGCCTTCGGCGGATGTCCACGAGGACACGGCGAGGAACGAGGTGCGCTCAAACAGGAGGAGCTCCTCGGCTTCAATAGCGAGCCCGAGGTTGGCGAGGTTGCGCTCAATGACGGCGAGGTTGGGGACGAGGTCGTGGATGATGGAGGCCCAGGCCTTGTACAGGCTCTGGTCCCAGATGGAGGTGGCAAAGGGGGTGAGCTCGACCGACGAGGCAGCGATGCCGACCGAGTTTGCGTACTCGAACGTCTTTTGGCGGACGATGCGGATGCGGTCATCGTAGACGGACTCGCGGGCGGTGGGGACGACAAGGTCCATCTTGTGGACGAGGATGTAGATCTTTGCGGCGGGGGAGTACTGCAGGAGGGCCGAGAGGATGGAGACGTAGGTGGCCAGGTCGCGGTCGACGTCGCGAGACTCTATGTCAAAGACGTAGATGAGGACGCCGACGTTGGAGAAGACGTGGACGCGCTGCTGCGAGAGGTAGTTCTCCATAAAGGCTTCCTGGCCGCCGCAGTCCCAGAGGTTGAGGGTGAGGTTGCCGAGGAACTTGACGTGGGAGAGATCGATGTCGATGGTGGCGCCTCTAGAGGATGGAGTGTTAGCAGTTGCGTGCCATGCAGGGCGGCAGGTAGACGTACAGCCTGCGGGTGTCTCGGGCGATGTAGTTGCTGAAGATGATGCTGCGCATGCTCGACTTTCCCGAGCCCGACTTGCCCATCAGCAGCACCTTTTTTTTCTTGGGCTTCTTAACCTCGCCAAGAATCTCGGGCGCCGGCTGCGTGGGTTCCTCGATGTAGGACGCCATGTTGAGGGGAGAGGTAGGGGGAGGGAGGGTTTGGCTGCTGCGCGGGAGCTGTGTTGGTGTTGGTGATGGAGGAGGAGGAGGGGGAGGGATGTGGAG
>JADDON010000830.1:0-15388 GCA_017140175.1 Fusarium staphyleae | reverse complement strand
GACCCCTGCGGCCTGTATGTACCTCTAGTTTCTGTAACAGGCAAAGCTGGTACAAAGACTGCTACGTAGTACTTATGTTATTACTTGTTGGACCCTCCTGTCGACCTCCACGATTACGTCCCCCTTAATGTCTGCGCGGCGGGTGTCCTGGTGGCTCTGTTGCTGACTTGCCACGAATGGCAACAACACGAAGAGTGACAAGCTCAGCCTACTAAGACCACACAAGTCCTCAAACCCAAGCCCCTTTCACCAGTGAACAGACTGTGCGCATCGGATTGGACAAGTTCCATTGGTTCCACCTGTAACTGCTTCAAGTGGAATTGCTGCCGTTGATCCTCCCCTCTGACATCCTTTCCATCCCTGAAGCTCAGCACTGTGAACCTGTTAGCCTGTGACGACGGCCCTGGAGCCAGGACTCCTCCGTACTCCGTAAAGACATGGATCCATATGGATGCCGGCAAATCTGACCGCGCCAGCCCCCTCAACTCATTAAGACAACCCGCTTGTTTCCATTGCAAAATTCCTTGTTTCTTTCTTTGGCTGGCTTCTTTTTGCTGTTGCCAAGTTTCACCTAATCAGCATTGGGCCTTGACGCTTGAACTTGGTCACTGTTGTTGCTGTTTCTGCGCTTAACCCACTAACTAGAAACATCCAGCTCCCAAGCTCTGCTGTGCCATCGAGCCAATCATTGCCTGCAAGCTGGCCACACCAAGTCCCTTTGAGCCTCAGTCGACGTCCCGCCGCACGGCCTCGGAATCCTCAAGCTTGCGCCTGGTAAAGGAGGCTGTGCATGTGCAGCCTTCCAACGTCGAGCGGTTGTCACGGCATTACCCAGAGACCACAAAGAGCGAGAGACCGAAGACGAAAGACACTGGACGTAGCCTGCTTACAGTGCTTACCTGACATCCACTAAGAACGAACAACATAGCGACACGGGCGCATCCATCCGTCGCCCTCCACTGCCGTCAGCTTGTGCTTAGCACCAATTCCGCACTGCCCGACCTCCTCGCAGCGACATCACCCGCAATCGACGTTGCTAACGACATCTCTACTCCCTTCCTCTCATTCGAATCTTCAACTGCCGATTCTCATCCCACCCATTCCGCATGTCGATCGTCGCTTGCGCGAGCCGATAGCCTGATCCTGAATTGTCCGCCGTCATGGCTGGGCGACCGCCTGGAGGAGGCTTTGATGCAGGATCCTCGAATAATCACGACAACCTCCTGCTCGACCTCGACAATGACCAACCCATCTACGGTGGTGGTCAGCGCTCTGCACTCAACGACGACGACCTAATGCGATTCCACGAGCAAAATCAAGATCCCCAAGGACGAACCTCAGTATCCTATGATGACTTTGTCGGCGGCCCTCGAGATGCCAGCCAACAAGCATCGCGACCCGGTGGCGGGTTGGACGTACCTGGACCGGCTCCCGGTTCGAGCCCCTACCTTACGAGACAATACAGCCAGACATCTGAGCTGGGCAACTACCAACGTTACGCCGACGACTTTGACGACTATCCCGTTGACGGAGAATCCTACTATCAGCATGGAGGCCACAGACCCGATGAGAGCACCCCGGGTTTGAACACTGCGAGGAACCGAAATAGTGTCTTGGGCTTAGGTGGTGGTTTCTTCGGTAGGGTCAAAAACAAATTGGGAATGGGCCAGGGATATTCAGAGATGGATCTGCCTCTGACAGAGCCAGGGCATGAACGAGGCGACTCTGTTGGAGGAATCTCCCAACAACAGCAGACCCAGAAGAGCAGATTCGATATGGGCAACTTCAAGTTTGGCTTTGGACGGTCGAAGCCGGATCCCTCGACTCTAGGACCGAGGCTCATTTATCTCAACAATCCACCCGCGAATGCCGCCAACAAATACGTCGACAATCACATTTCGACTGCCAAATACAATGTCGCAACATTTCTACCGAAATTCCTGTTCGAACAATTTTCCAAATTTGCGAACATTTTCTTCTTGTTCACCTCGGCGCTTCAGCAAATCCCCAATCTATCGCCTACAAATCCATACACCACAATTGCGCCTCTCATCGTGGTGCTCCTCATTTCAGCCGGAAAAGAATTGGTGGAGGACTATCGAAGGAAACAAGCCGATAATGCTCTCAATACCTCGAAGGCACACGTCCTCCGGGGCTCTACTTTCCAGGAAACGAAATGGATCAATGTGGCTGTTGGAGACATCATTAGAGTCGAATCGGAGAAACCCATCCCAGCTGATCTTGTTCTTCTGGCTAGTTCAGAGCCCGAAGGTCTATGTTACATTGAAACCGCCAACCTCGATGGTGAGACTAATCTCAAGATCAAACAAGCACTTCCAGAGACATCCGAAATGGTTTCACCGAGCGAGCTTAGTAGACTAGGCGGTCGAATCAAGTCGGAACAGCCCAACAGCAGTCTATACACTTACGAGGCGACTTTAACGATGCAGGCCGGGGGTGGAGAGAAAGAACTTGCTCTCAACCCCGAACAGCTACTTCTAAGAGGCGCTACATTGCGAAACACTCCTTGGGTTCACGGCGTTGTCGTTTTCACCGGCCACGAGACGAAGCTCATGCGAAACGCCACTGCCACCCCTATCAAGCGCACAAAGGTCGAGAGAAAGCTCAACATGCTCGTGTTGCTGCTGGTGGGCATTCTTCTAGTCCTGAGCATCGTGTGCACAGTTGGAGACTTGGTTCAGCGAAAGGTCGAGGGCAATGCACTCGAATACCTCTATCTGGACCCTACGGACACCGCTGCCGAGGTCACCAAGACATTCTTCAAAGACATGGTTACATACTGGGTCTTGTTCTCGGCTCTCGTTCCCATCTCTCTCTTCGTTACCGTGGAGATGGTCAAATACTGGCATGGAATTCTTATCAATGATGATCTGGATATGTATTACGACAAAAACGACACACCTGCTACCTGTCGAACCTCCAGCTTAGTGGAAGAATTGGGCATGGTTGAATATGTCTTTTCAGACAAGACCGGAACGCTCACCTGCAACCAGATGGAGTTCAAACAATGCACAATCGCTGGTATACAATACGCCGACGAAGTACCAGAAGACCGCCGCCCGGCCATGGTGGATGACGTTGAGGTCGGACTCTTCGATTTCAAGGCCCTCAACTCTAACCTGACTGGTGGACACGAGTCTGCACCCGCCATCGACCAGTTCCTGTCGCTACTTGCAACCTGTCATACCGTTATCCCCGAGATGGACGAGAAGGGCAAGATAAAGTACCAGGCCGCGTCTCCCGACGAAGGCGCACTGGTTTCCGGGGCTGTGGATATGGGCTATAAGTTTACTGCTCGTAAGCCCAGGTCAGTTCTCATCGAAGCCAACGGTCAGGAACTGGAGTACGAGCTTCTTGCCGTCTGCGAGTTCAACTCCACCCGAAAGCGAATGTCGACCATCTACCGATGCCCCGATGGTAAGATCCGTATATACTGCAAGGGCGCTGATACAGTGATCTTGGAGCGGTTGAATGACCAGAACCCCCATGTTGAAGTCACTCTACGACATCTTGAAGAGTATGCTTCTGAAGGCTTGCGAACTCTGTGCCTAGCAATGCGAGAGGTACCCGAGCAAGAGTTCCAGGACTGGTACAAGATCTTTGATACTGCCTCAATGACTGTTGGAGGAAACCGTGCCGATGAGGTGGACAAGGCTGCCGAAATTATCGAGAAGGACTTTTACCTGCTTGGCGCAACCGCTATTGAGGATCGTCTCCAGGACGGTGTTCCTGAGACTATCCATACTTTGCAGCAGGCCAACATCAAGGTGTGGGTTTTGACCGGAGATCGACAAGAAACTGCCATCAACATTGGTATGAGTTGCAAGCTTCTCAGCGAGGACATGATGTTATTGATTGTCAACGAAGAGAGTGCGGCCGCCACCCGTGATAATATCCAGAAGAAACTTGATGCCATCCGGACCCAAGGAGACGGCACGATCGAGACGGAGACTCTGGCCTTGATCATTGATGGAAAATCTTTGACATTTGCGCTCGAGAAGGACCTAGAAAAGATGTTCCTGGATCTCGCCGTCATGTGCAAAGCCGTCATCTGCTGTCGTGTCTCCCCCTTACAAAAAGCGCTGGTGGTCAAGCTTGTCAAGAAGTATCAAAAGGAGTCGATTCTTCTCGCTATTGGCGACGGAGCCAATGACGTTTCCATGATTCAGGCGGCCCATATCGGCATCGGTATCAGCGGCGAGGAAGGTCTTCAGGCAGCGCGAAGTGCCGATGTGGCCATTGCTCAATTCAGATATCTTCGGAAACTGTTGCTGGTTCACGGTGCCTGGAGTTATCAGCGTGTGAGCAAGACGATCCTGTTCTCGTTCTACAAGAATATCACGCTGTACATGACGCAATTCTGGGTAAGTTCTCAAGAGCGTGTTAGGACAGAAGAAACACGGCTAATATCGACGACAGTACACGTTCCAGAACGTCTTTTCCGGTCAGGTCATTTACGAATCGTGGACGCTGTCCTTTTATAACGTCTTTTATACCGTTCTCCCTCCCCTTGCTCTCGGTATCCTGGATCAGTTCATATCAGCCCGCCTCCTGGATCGATATCCTCAGCTGTACATGATGGGCCAGCAAAACTACTTTTTTAGGTTCAAGGTGTTTGCTCAGTGGATTGGCAACGCCATTTACCACTCTATTGTGCTTTACATCTGGTCTGAGCTCTTCTGGTACGGAGATCTGATTCAAGGAGACGGCCAAATTGCCGGTCACTGGGTTTGGGGTAGTGCCCTGTACGGTGCCGTCCTACTCACCGTACTTGGCAAAGCGGCCCTTGTCACCAGTAACTGGACCAAATATCATGTGCTTGCTATTCCCGGCAGTATGGCATTTTGGTATGTTTTCATCGCCGTTTACGGTATCGTCGCGCCTATGGCCGGCGTCTCACTGGAATATGAGGGTGTCATACCCAAACTCTTCAGCAGTCCCATCTTCTGGCTCCAGACGGTCAACCTTGCTGTCATGTGCTTGCTGCGTGACTTTGTCTGGAAATATGTTAAGCGCATGTACCGGCCGCAGACATATCATCACATTCAGGAGATCCAGAAGTATAATATTCAAGATTACCGACCAAGGTAAGATCCAAAACAGCCGTCCTGATATAGCAATTGTGTCATACTAATACCGCATAGAATGGAGCAATTTCAAAAGGCTATTCGAAAGGTGCGACAAGTACAACGCATGCGTAAGCAGCGTGGGTACGCCTTTTCACAAGCAGACGAAAGTCAAACGCGTGTGCTCCAAGCATACGACACGACAAAGCATCGCGGACGATACGGAGAAATGGCGAGCTCGAGGCCGTCGGGGAGGTAACCAGCATAGACGCTGGAGTAGAGGGACCCTGGCGTGAATGTTTCGGGGCGGTGTTTGCATTGTGATTTAATTACACTTGGCGAAATTACAAAAGATTGGGATCTATAACCCAGGAGTTGGATTCTACTTGGTTCAAGTTGCTGGGTGTGGCTTCCTTGCTCTGCTCCCATCACTCGAGGTTATGTAGGGCCGAGCATTCGATAAAGCTCCCTGCGATGGCCTCTGTTGATACCTGGTGGAATCGAAGATAGTTCTTAGATCCGGAACGGCGGAGGATTTGGGCCCGGGCTTGTATGAACTGAACTTGACATGTAGTGTATTGTATAGGTGTGAACGGTTATGATGAGCAAATATTAATATGTTCCGTATCTTTACGACTTGTGGTCGCCTGGTCCCCGTCAATCTGATCCGATGTTGCCTCTGGGTTGTTATACATAGAGTGCGAAATGCGTGGTCGATACCCCAAGGAATAGGTACTAGACATCCATGAAGCAAGCCAGCAGCAGCTCCTCTTTTGTTCATCGAATATTCTATTACCCAATATATTTGGTTGGGTGTATAATCAGTTCCCTTAACACTATCTTACTACTCTTCGGGTTATTTCAAGCTTTAGTAAGGGGTCTGTCTACTTATCAGGCAATGGACATGCTGGCCCTGAACGCTTCATCTGAAACTTTAAGATGACGAATATCTTCGAAGTTTCTGCCTTTGAAGCCGATGTTTATCATCTGAAATAACCATGGCATGAATTCATAGATATGTTCGTCGTAGTTGAAGGCCCACCGTGGCACTCTGCAAAGCGCTTTTGGGGAGAGTCGACCACAAGGCAGCTCGGCCTGAATCGCTATTCTAGAACCTTTGCTAAGACAACGAGCCTATGTACTTCGGCCTTTCCACTTATCGAAGACGGGTTTGACTAGATCCCCGCGCAGCTTTCGAAGGTTATTATAGCAAATAGCCAGTCATTTCCAACAGCTTCCTGTCGCACTATAAGAGAACCAATCTCTCTGGAGAAAATCCAAGGTACTCATAACTCACTACTTGTACACACAAATATGATCTAACCTTTCTATAAGTATATCCTGACCACTGACTGGTTATGAAACCTGGTGGATCGAGCCAGAACTAACTTGGTAGACTCCCTGACTTGCAGTCTGTCAAAAGACCATAGAGACCCCCAAGCCACAGAGATAAGCTAAGACGAGGGTATTTCGCCTCTCAACGTACTCTTTGAACGAGTATAAAATCTCTCAAGAGCCATTCTTATTTTCCAAGTTGCCAGCTCTCCCATCACCCTAGCTTGAAATGTTGAGCAAAAGTTCCCGATGGCACTAATTGGGTGAGGACATCTTACACAGTAACACTTCCGATCTGTGTCTGTGTTGGGCAGCTCATCGTTCAGCCTCAGACATCTGAGACATGGCTGTAAGACTTGCACCTGCAAGTATTCGACGATCTAAATCTAGTTTCATGACTGCCGTAATCTCGGAGACTGATAAGCAACTACGTCTTCCAAGGTCGATGGAGGTGCAAATATGAAACTTCGGCGTGAAAGAGGCGTTGTAGTCGGTGAGTAGGTACTGATCCTCCAACAACACGACGGCGAACCAGCAGAACATACTGTCACAAAGTTGGGCTCGGCAAGCCTTACATGGTGCCTTTCCAGAGAAAACGATTGTCGCCTGTTCCAAAGACCTGGTTCCAACGCCTTCGTTCGTCGATCATGACGCCCTATCGAAAATCATGTTCACTCGACCAGTGCCTCATTGGATTTCTCCCAGTCACTCACTCACTCACACATTCGTTCAATCATGCGAACAGGTAACACGACTCACTCCCCAGCCCCAGTCACCAGACCCCCAAAGCCCTCAGGGGCAAGACACGCGTGATCGCTCACATGACGCCCACCCGCCGACTAGATTACATATACCACGCACATCTCTTGTGCGCTACGTGCTGATCTATGTCCTTGTGCCGTGGGGTCCGGGATCATGGAAAACCCGGGGGCGGGAGTGCAGATGTGCAATCTGGGGAAATCCGGGGTTTGAGGCGTGTGGAGATCAGAACAAAATCCGAGGCTCGGCTCGGGTTGGTTAGTGGAAGAGGAGCGGCTCATGGGTTGGCTGATCTGGAGTGTCGATATCACTTCGCAGAAATGACTAGCCAAATTTAACCAGGAGCTCTAAAATAGCTTCATTCGCTGAGAAATAGGAAACCGGTAGCGGTTCTACTGTGGGTCAAAGGCCTGTTGTGACATCGGGAGCATTCATGGATTGGCGTTGCGTATCCCCTGACTAGCATCCACAAGGACTGAGTCGTGCAATTGCGGTGAGTGGTAAGCGATGTTGCATTCTATCTTGCACTTGTTCTATTGAAATCTGTAGACACAATCAATGCTAACAAACCTCCCAGCCATGTCGTGTGAGCCAGAGATAATGGCATCGCGTAACAACTTCCTTCTCGCCGGGTATAAATAATGCCATCGGGACCAAGAGGCCTGTCAATGCTGCCGCTGATAATAAAAGATAATGCCCACCCAATGTGAATCCGGCCTCGATATAGCTAACGGGCGAGTCGAGTCTTTGTTTTATGTAAATATAGATGTGTTGAGATAAGAAACAGCAAATGAAGAGGGTAAGAGGAATACAGGACCCGAGAAATGACGAGAACAAACTGATAACCCAAATACGAAATTACACAGTCGCCAATATAACTGCCCGCCAAATGCTATGCTAATGCTAGTTCTAATACCAATACCAATATCATGCCGTGCCATGCCATAGCGTACCATACCTGCTAAGTTTCACCGCTCAAACATGCTCGACAGCCTAGGTGAGGCAGGTCCAGGGGAAAGAGAAACTCAAAAGCTTGTCAATATCCCAGGCCATCACCGATCCTCGCCAGCTGCCGGCAGTGCAAGAGGGACAGAGTCTGTCTGTACATATGACGAAAAGGTGTGAAACGTAGGGATCGGATGCAGAGGCAGGGGGTCGCCAATAGAAATTACCGACGGCCCCGAGAAGAGAAACAAGAAAGTCGGGATTAAATTCCAGACAAGAACACCGGCCAACTCCGTCCAACATGATAATTGTGGAATGCTGATGATGCGTGATAAAACTTTTGAACGCCGGGGAGATGGCCCCGTCCAAGTACAGAGCCCCTCCCAAATTACACCATAGAAAGAGAAGAAGAAAAACTGAGAGCAAGCCCACGATGAGCACCGGGTGCTGTGATTCCTCAGTGCGAAGTGGGAACTCACAATTAGGTACCCGGGACCTGGCATTGCCATGTCTCGCTCGGGCCCAGATTGAATAGAGTCGGTTGACAAGGGCCTTGGTTTGACCCCTGTCACCCTCGAGCTTGCGAACCCCGCAAAATCGTGGATTTCGTGGAATCGTGATCAAACAGGTTGACTATCCTCAACGACTGTGGCGGGGTTTTGTCCGACGCCCCGGCTGTGAGACACCGGACAAGAGGCCCCCCCACAGCGAATACCCAACTTGGCTTTGTACCACCACACACCAGCCAGCCAGCTGCCAGGCTCACAGCGAACCTGTGTTCACACAGCCCGGCATGGTAACGGGTGATAGACGTCGAGTGACAGCCAACTTGGCTGTTCTTGGGGCAGCAAGACAAGGGAAGGCCAAACATCTCCCATTTCACCTCCCAACCATGGGCGTCACAAGCTCGATGCTCTTGGGTCGCGAGTACGTTCCAGGATGGCGCGACGGCAGTGGGCGGTCCATTCCGTCGTAGGTGTATCCGCCGCTGCCAACGCCATAGTAGCCGCCATCATATGTCGAAGAGAAGTATGTCGCCGAAGGTCGACTGTAGGAGTTGTGGGGGCTCGTCGCAGCGCTGCGGCTAAAAGGCCATATGTTACTCGAGCTGCCCGTGGGCGATGGCGGGCTCGGCGGCCGGGCATTGAGGGACCGGAGCGCCGAAATGGCCGAAGTGTGTTGGTAAGCTGGCGCCCCGGTTCCTGGAGTGGTCGGTGGGGAGCTAAGGAGCATCGAGCTGGGCCGCGAGGGCGACGCTCTTGGAATAATGTCCTTGGGCTCCGGGTTGCCGGCAGAGTAGAATGGATAGTTTACCGACGCGTAATGGCGGACCGATGAGGCTGATGGTGACGTCGGGGCTTGATCAACCCTCCGGCAGCTGCGACGTTGATCAGTTTGATTCACGGGTATTCAGCGAGGACAAGGACCACCGCTAGTGGATCTGTAACTTACCTGTCGGAGCAATACAGGAACATATCATCATGGGGGATGAATTGCTTTTCGCATGACATGCTAAACAAGGCATTGTCAGCAACCTCTTCTGGTACCATGAGGATGGCAGCAAAAAGCAAATAGCGTTCCGAGACAGACAAGTTCGGAAAGCAAAGAAACTCTTTGACCTGAATATAAGACGTACCAGAACTGCGGAAAACTCTCCCTTTCGTCTTCCCAAGATTCTGTCCTTTCTCGTTCACGATCGCGCTGGCTTCGTCCAAGTTTTTGAGGAGTCTGTCGGCGTGTCATGACAGGCCGCTTATACTTGGCAGGGTCGGTTGCAGAAACGGTTTTTCGTGTATCCGCGGACGTTGTATTGGGTAGGCCGTGGCCAGACTTTTTCCGACTGTGATGCATGGTGTGCGATTTGAAGAAGACAAAAGAGGAAGTGGGAAAACGAGAGATCGAGAAAGACAACGTAGATAGGTCCCGGAAGGGGGGAGGGTGATATGATATGAAGCCGACGGGTGAAAGCCAAGCAGGTAAGTTACTTGTTTGGTACCGCCTGTAAATCAGTGGAGGGTACCAGATATTTAGGGCAATTAGAGCCGCTGGGGTTGAGTGCGCCTCTCCAGTAGTGGTTCGACTGCGGGGGACCTTATTGCGGACGCTAGGCTGCAAAGTTCCCCTTCCTCCCTGATTTGATCAAGAAGGGGGCACAGGGGAATAACGGTAGCAAAATTTTCTCGTGCTTGACCGTGCCTGGAGAAATTCCAGAATTGTGTGATACCAGGGTAACAACTTTGAGTGGCAAATTGTGGTCGGGGGTGCGTGGGCATGTGCAGGGACGACAGGACAGCAAATTCCCCGAGCGTTGAGGATGGAGACAGAAACCACGGTTTGAGCGGATTGTGACAGAGTCGGACAAATATTCTACGTGGTCGGCAACGTAGAACAAAGTTATTCGCCGAGATGTCCAAATGGGCGAGTCGGAAGCGGGATCGTCGCAACGGGTTGTTTTAGACTCAAGATCGGACTTAGGGGGGAATTCTTAAGCTTCTGGCTTCGGATCTCGATGAGTGAAAATTTGCTTCACGATAAACCCACTGGCGGTATACAGAGTCGATATTGCGTCACTTTTCAGGGACCAGGACGACTGTGAAGATCCGCAGCGGGGAGACGAGGCTGAGCTATGTCTTTGTTCGGCTCAGCAAACAGCGGTATGGGTTGATTAGGCGTCGACTTTCAAGGCAAATCTTCAGGGTGAAGGCGGCCAGGCGTGTAAGTGTCGTGTAAGTCGATTTAGGCGACGGGGCAGTCGTTGGTAGTCAAAGGGGGGCGCTTTTGTTAGCGCTTGTTGGTATGCAGTGATGTTCGCCGGGGAGCGTGGGGACTAGGGAAGGCCAGAGGTCCAAGGTAGGAAGGAGAGCGAGGGGGAAAGGGACTCGATCAATGAACTGTCTCAAGATGTAAAGTACGTTCGTATCTCTTGCGGTATACAATCGCGATTCAATACTGGCAGGTTCCAGACGGGCGAGGTCGGGGCACGCGAGTCTTAAGTATATGGAGCAGGGGCACCAGTCAGCTGGGACAGTGACTCGACCTTGGTAGGTTATCGTGATTGATGAGTGAGCGAGGAGCCGAAAGCGGAGATGGAACGCCCGCAACAAGTCAGCCAATGACCCGCCGCAATCGATACTGCGAGCTGCGACTATCGGATTGCGTGAGCAACAGCTAGGACGAACCAGTTGGAGGATCCTCTCAGGGTGCCCAGTTGGTTGCTAGTCTTGACAAGGGGGGACTTGCAGGGCCGTGACAGGGGCTGGCAGACACCGACCAGGACTCGTCCCAACGACAGTGTGGGAAAACTGCAATTATGGGCTCGTCAAAAAGGCGGCGACTTCCTGTGACACTTTGGGTGGATTTGTACCGTGTCCGGCTGGGGATCTGTCGCTCTGTAGTGGCGTAGTGTGGAGATATATGTGTCAGTTGCGAGGCAGAGTAAGAGCGTGAGTCCTTGAGCGTGAGCGGTCGGTTGACGTGTGCGTTTGAAGCGCAAGCGTGAGGGTGGGAATGTCTCAAGCTGGTTGATACGATGTCCGCAGACGTAATCACACTATCACCAGCCGAAGAAGTTGATTTCGGAATGGTAATCAGTCAGGGAAACGGCTTGCTTGAACGAATGAGCCGATTATTGACTTATAAATGATATGCGAGTGGGATGCGATGGTGTAAAGTGTGAGCGCTTCCCGTTCACGGAGGGAGAGAATGGGGATGTTGTTAGCATTTGTAGGTCCGAGTTTCGTAGGCCAGCTATTTTAACCCAGACAAGCCTGGGGAATAGAGGACTCTTGTACGGAGTATCTGATGCCTTGTTCCAGGATTGGCAGTTCTGACAGAGCTCTTTGATAGTGGGCAACCCCAGGGTTACATGATCTGCGTACATAGGGAACCAGGGATATTTCGAGGTGCATTTGAACAACAAGGAACGGTCAAGATTGTGGACCGCAGCGTTTCTAGTGCACCTCAGCACATGATGGTGTTGCTTGGCTGTGATGGTGTTTGAGGAATTGGAGAGACGTATCTCGTCATCATCCGATGAGTGACCCTTGAGCACCACACAAAGCAGCAGCTTATGCATGCCCTCTCCGCCCATGCCGATCGAAGCTAACATCACAGACAAACGAATGCCAGGCACGCAAGCACGCAGGCGAGCAAAAGGCGGCTGGGGGGGTGTTCTCTTTTGCGTGGTGGGGTCTATGCATCTCATTGAACTTCTCCAAGGGTTTCAAGGGTTCAGTCGTCATAGTAAAAGTCTTGGATGATGGTGGGCAGGTGACGATGAGACGCGATACTAACTATGGCACAATACGGTACCTCTTTGGTGTCGATGCAGCCTCTAAGCCTTCACTGGCAGGACAGGGGTACCTCTCAGCAGTCAATGAATCAAGACTGGAAGGAGCAACCCCCATCTGCCGCCTCGTGGTCCACCTCGCACTGGAACTGGGGCGCTTCCATTATGTACCAGGTTAGCAGGTCTCCACCCAGAGGCGCCTGGAGGACGTGTGGAGCCTCGACTGCATGCTGATGCGTCAGGCACAATGGAGTTAACAAGCAAGACCCTCCTGCAGGCTACTAAGCTCACTGAAGGACCGCTGGAACATAAGTTAACTTAGGTAGGTTCCAGGTTGGAAGTTGCTGACGAAGACTCGAAAGCTTAAGGCGACCGCACTTGTCGTCTCATCCACCCTGCCGAGCACGTTTCGTGATCTGGTTGTGCGTGTTGCTAGTCACTTCTTGCGTCTTGCGACGCCATTACGCAATAGAACTCTGTTGCCCCGATCTTCAAAGATCTTTCTTACTCACACCCTCAATTCATTCTCGTTTCTTCTCCCGGAAGCTTCGTCACGGCCCGCCAGGTCCTGTGTGCGCGGGATGTGTGCCACTAGTTCTGGAAGGGGGGTTAACTAAGAACTGTCTGTCGGGTAACGTTAGGTCATGGAAGATGATGTGCGTCTTGTTTGCTTCAAGGATAGGTACCCAGTTGATGGTAAAAAGTCCCCGAGGACAAAAGCAAAGAACAGTCCTACATGGCCTATCAGGTCACCTCTTCGGCTACATTGATCCGCCCGTACTCCGTACTCCGTACATACATACCTACATAGACACCGCATGGAAACTTGATCAGTGAATGCTGCATATGTGGCTAAAACTTATTAAAAGGAACGCATCTGGACAAGCTGGAAGTATTGCACAAACAGCAGTTACCACGTGGAGATGCATTAAACCCAACAAAAACCAACAAGGCTCGGATATATCCCTGACCCCATGTGGATGAATAAAGAGCCCACAAGGTGCATTTGACATCGGACAAACCAACCCACCGCCTTAGGACTGATAGAAGCCTCCATCGCCAACTCCACTATCAAATTCCCACCAACGCACTCGGTACGGGCAAGGTGCATCCGAGACGGACGACGGGATGCACCGTGGCCCCAGCTACGGCTGTAGAGAGCGAGTGCCGATTCATTCATGTCAGGGTATTGCATCACCGCACATGGAACGAGCATATCGCCCCGCCTCAATGCTCTGATTCTGCTTCACGTATCACCGTCAACTACCTCCGCCATGGCCGAGTCGCGGGCTAAAGCGGCGCAGCCTGAGTCGACTGTGGGCTATCTGGAGACTCAATCTCCATCTTTCTCCGCAAACAAAGTTGTGATTGACTACCATTGTCATTCCTCCGCATTATAACCAGCCTTGGCTCTCGGCTGGGGGTGGGTTTCGACCGAGCCATCACAGACTGAACAAGTTGGCACCTTCTGGCGTTGCCCTTGTCGTATCAAGGTCCGAGACGGAGCAGAAAGACTTGCGGGGCCTGGTGCTAAGCGGGGGAGGGAGACCGACACTTCGGCCCCAGAAAAGCCAAGCTCAAGACGCCAGCAAGCACCGGCCCGAAGACAACATAGAGCTATGTATTTCGGGGAGCCGGCGACTCAGCTGAGTCAAGCAGAACTAAGGCACGAGCTTGCAGAGATGAATCTACGTTTATCCTAGCTGCCCCAGGAAGGCCCGCGATGCATTCTGAGGCATCATCAGGGTCGAGCGTGGGGGTATCCATTCAAACTAACCCACCCAAGACACCTTGTCTGGGGTTCCATCGACAGTCAAGTTATTTCCGTCTCCAGTCTGATTCGGCTGCTTTCCTGCCAATCTTGACCTGATGAGGAGTTAACAGTGCAACTGCCCCGTCTATCTACGTTCCATTTCCGATGTGTATGAAACAGTGACGATAATGCACCATAAACCCTCGTCTGAGGCCACCTTCAGACTATGCACCGCTGCTAATATTGCTGTCTTTTGGGGCCCTCAAAGTTCCTGTCAGGGTCGCATGCATCAACAACGTTGAGTTGTCTTGGTGCGAAACGGACCCTCCATCAAGGTCATGGCTTAGCTTCAATCATTTTGGATCTACAGCTTGTCATTCGCGAGCCCATTCGAACCAAGTCCCCATTCAGTCTACCTCATGTAGGGACCCGTCTCCTAACCTCCACTTGCGGCTCGAGAGTAGCCCACGAATTCAGCATTGCGGAGCCCCGTGCCCGTTAAAGAGGGCGACGAGAAAGAAAATGAAGAAAAAAAGACAGAAATTTTCTTGCTGACTCCGTACCTTAGACTAGGTAGGTAAGGGATCCATCCCTTGAATGCCCTAGTTAAATCCATGATCCTGGGGGCTCGTGGTCAAGAATTCAATCACATCACCTGTGCTCACGGGCCAATCGTTCACCCACGCTCCGTCAGGTTCGCTTACGGTAATCAGTAATCATGGGATTTTCGGATAACTTCGGCGCATGTTCTTTTACGCGTCTCTGTTAGCGATCGATTCATTCAGGGCCTAGAGGGCCAATCTTTGCGGCCACGCACGAAACGGTCAGCGTATCCGTTCTTCAGCTAACGGAGAAGAGTTGCCATCTCAGGTCAAGACTACGGCCAATCTGACCCTGATCTGACCTGGGCCCTGCGGCACGGCTCGGCAGGACTTGGCTCGCGGATGATCTAGGCTCTTGCTGATCCCCTTCATCCCAGGGTTCCCAGTACATCAGACTAGATCGTTTCAAGGAAGATTAGCCGATTATCTGGCCGTGTCCGAAGGCGGGAGCAAGGCTCGCAATAATTCAACTTAAGTTAAATAACTCAACTCGACCCCCCCGAATTGCAATTTAATTTGGGGGGGTTATAATTCAAATCTATATAGGGCCTAAATTAATCTATATATAAGTCTATATATATTTTATTTAGATTATAGGTACCTCTTATTTTTCTTTCTC
>JADDON010000829.1:0-10803 GCA_017140175.1 Fusarium staphyleae | reverse complement strand
TGAGGCAGCCACCTTCCAACAACAGTTGTGGCGTTTGAGACCTCGGCCAGGTACGTACCCATGATGATCCACAGGAGCTCCCGTCTGCCTTGATGTCGCAGGACCCAAGTCTTCTCCACTTCGGAATGACTTCACCAACCTCTCCGGTTGCCTCTCAATTCGCGTACCGCTTATCATTCTAGTCGCTGCATTGCTTGTCGGCTGTTGTGTATCAATTGTATCACTGTTGATACCGCTGTGGTCGCTCAATCTTTCGCGACGAAGCGGCTGCGTTGTTTAACAACATCGCGACGATTACGAATCGCCATCACCACAACCGGATCTGCGATCGCTCGACAAGCACCGCGACTCGACGGATCGACATCGACAGAAATACGCGTTGCGCGATACAGACGGGATACTGATTCAAGTGACAAAACCTCGAGTCACGATGTCCTTATTTGGATCATCGCCAACTGAAGATAACCCTGTAATGGGTTCATCCAGTAGCCCGGCTCCTCGCGGCGGCAGCGGCCTTTTCGACAATGGTTCTGCATCGAAGCCGTCCTCTAACAGTCTGTTTGCAGATGACGATGATAGCGGCCACGGCTCCCCTTGGGATATGCCCACGCCGCGCAAGCAGCAGAGCCGCGCTGACCTGATCCGCAATCTTCTTCCCGCCGGCGATGTGCCCGACAGCTACATAGAGACCTTCGACACGGTAGTGCGCGAGGATGGCAGAAATGGTCGAGTCACATCTGGAGGCATTGCGAAGATCTTTGCTACAGCACGGCTTGGAGCCGACGCTCAAGCAAGCATCATGTCCCTTGTAGCTCCCAATGGCGGGGATGTTACACTGGAGCGAAGCGAGTTCAATGTGCTGCTGGCGCTGATGGGTCTCGCACAAGAGGGCGAAACGATCAGCCTCGATGGGGTTGACGAACGACGAAGACGTAAGTATAAAACCCTTTAGTTCTTCTTTTTTTCTTTTTGAAAACGCAATGTTTCCCTACCAAAACATGCTATTTGTTGATTCCTCCACGTCTTATCGTCGGGGCCATGTCATCATATCAGTGCTTGTATATCCCCCGGCGGTTGGTGGGGACACTACTTGTTCCAGCTAATAACTCATTTCCATCACAGACCTTCCGCAGCCCAAGCTTGCCGGCCTCACTGCAGAGCCCATCCTACCTCCAGTTGCTGAGCTTTCTGCGAAGCCACCTCAGACGCCCCCAAAAGACACACCTCCGCAACAAACTGTGACGCAACATACGCCGCCCGTGCAGCAGCAGCAGCAGCCCAAGCAGTTCCGACCAGCCATGGATGATCCCGAGGACGATCCGTGGAATAGCCCGGAAATGCACAAGGCCCACGATCATCGCGGAGCGTCCAAGTCCAACGGCGCTCAGAGCCATAATACTAATGGTCATACCACTTTCAACGACGCACCTCGAACAACATCAATCGATTCTCCCTCTATTGCGCACATTACATCGCCTCCTACCGCACCTCCGAATGGCGGAAGACAAAATAGCACCAACTCGGTGCCCACGACGGGTGGATGGGGATACTTTGAAGGGCACAATGCCGTTGTACCCGGCTTTGGTGAATCTCCATCCGGTCCTGTGCAGAACCCCTTTGGCACTGTACCCGATCCGACGCCTAGCATCCAGCCACCTCCGGCTCTCCAGCATCACACAAGCACCGGTAGGTCCGGCCATGGTGTAGAGGAGAACGTTGTTGTAGTTCTCATGCCGGAGAAGGAAGGCGTGTTCATGTTCCAGCACCATAACTATGAAGTCTCAAGCCTGCGACGCGGCAGCAAGGTCATTCGCCGATACAGCGACTTTGTCTGGCTGCTGGATTGCCTACACAAGAGATATCCATTCCGTGTCTTGCCGCTACTACCGCCTAAGCGAGTGGGCGTGAATGGGAGTCATCTGTCGAATGACGGTGCTTTCATTGAGAAGCGGAGGAGGGGTCTGGCTAGGTTCTTGAATGCTCTTGTGAGGCATCCGGTGTTGAGTCAGGAGCAACTAGTCGTGATGTTTTTGACTGTTCCTACCGTAAGTTATTCATGCCTCAGCGTGTTCAACCTTCCACTAAAGCTAATGTCAGCATCAGGAGTTGTCTGTTTGGCGTAAGCAAGCCACCATCTCCGTACAGGACGAGTTTACCGACCGGGCACTGCCCCCGGGCCTCGAAGATTCTCTGCCTGCGGCACTCGAGGAGCTTTTCGACCGCACCCGGGGCGGCGTCAAGCGCTCTGCCGAGCTCTACATCAACGTCTGCAACATTATGGACCGTCTCGTGAAGCGAACCGAAGGTGTAGCCGCCGATCATGCTCGTATCGCCTTGTCTCTTGCCTCGATGACCGAGACTTCAGCAGACACTTACGCGACAGACACCAACGAAGTTCCTCTACTCAACGATGGACTTCTCGCCATGAGCAAGCATTTGCAGACGTGCCAGGCTCTGATGGAGGACGAGAGCCGAGGGTGGGACGAAGGTGTGCTAGAGGATCTGAAGCGCCAACGAGATGCCCTTGTAAGCGTGCGAGAGATGTTTGACCGACGGGAGAGGCTTGACAAGGACAACATTCCTCATCTGGAGCGGAGAATCCAAACCAATGAAAGTAAGCTTGCCAACTTGAGATCAAAGCCAGAGGGCATGGTCAAGGCGGGTGAGATTGATCGGGTAGCGGAAAGTATTATCAAGGTAAGTGTCCTGCAATCATTTCCTAGCGCATTTACTGACACCATGATCAGGATAAGGAGTCTATTGTTCAGCAACATAATCGATCGATCTTTGTCAAGGAGTGCCTTCGTGACGAACTCGTCACCTTCCAGTCGACGCAGTACCACATCAGCCGATGGAACCAGGACTGGGCGGGTGAGCGAGTCAAGTATACCGAGATGCTTGCAGACAATTGGCGAAGACTGCTGGACGAACTCGAGGGTATGCCGCTGGGTGACTAGAGCCCGCCAGAGAGCCATCGGGCATCGTTCAATACTGCGCGAGTCATGAGTAGAGACCAAGGATACGGCGTGACGCATTTGAGAGAACCGGGGTGGTGATCAGCATACCTGACGCGGTTTGCAGGTTCAGTGGTCAATATCGTGTTAGTCGAATTATGAGTTCAGGATGTTTTGTTTGGGAGAACAAGAATGAGCGGTTAATGCATATATCGAAGGGGGGCGAGAGTGTAAGCAGAGGAGAAGCATATGGATGTTTGTGCGATACCCTTCATTCGTTTTATCTGGGGTTTTTGAAATAGTCTGGATGATTCGTCCTTGTCATTAATAGAGATTAAAGCAGTCATGTATATACCGTTGGTTCGAAGATGAATTTTTTTCGAGTAATTCAAGACATCTAACTACAGAAACAATTATTATGTGCTGCTTCTCGTTGCCGAAGTACTTGATCGATTGGTTGCTCATTTTTGTGGTCATTTTCTCATCTCACTATTCTCATCTTAACTATCCCACCCGTCTCTTCATTATCGTCCGCTCACCAACCCCTTACCACTGATCTGTCACAGCGCCGTGGCTAGCATCTCCAACCAACTTGGCATACTTGGCCAAAACTCCTCTCTTGACTCTAGGCTCCGGGGCCTTCCACTCGCTTCTCCGCTTCTCCATCTCCTCATCGGTGATGTCGACGTCGATACGGTTGCGCACAGCATCAATCGTCACCACATCCCCGTTCTTGACCAGAGCGATGGGGCCTCCAACCATGGCCTCGGGCACGACATGGCCAACGATGAAACCGTGAGAGGCTCCACTGTATCGTCCGTCCGTCACGAGTGCCAGGTTCGACAAGCCGGCGCCCATAATGGCGGCAGACGCCTTGAGTTGCTCGGGCATGCCTGGTCCGCCCTTGGGGCCCTCGTACCGCACAATGACGACCAAGTTACCGTCTTCGCGTTTGATCTCGTTCTTTGCCAGTGCCGCCGACAGATCCTTCTCGCAGTCGTATACTCGTGCCTTGCCGACGAACGACAGGCCCTCCTTGCCGGTGATCTTGGCGACGGCGCCTCCAGGGGCGAAGTTACCGTGTAGGATGCGGATGTGGCCCGTGGCCTTGATGGGATCCTCGAGCGGACGGATGATCTCCTGGCCAGGGTCCAGACTAGGCCAATCGGCGACGTTTTCGGCAAGGGTCTTTCCGGTGATGGTCATGATGCTGCCGTCGAGAACGCCTCGGGCTACGAGCATCTTGATGACGGAGGGAGTGCCTCCCACATTATACAGATCCTCCATGTAGTACTTACCGCTGGGAGCAAGATCTGCCAGGAAAGGTGTGCGGTCGCTGGCGCGCTGGACGTCGTCAAGAGTAAGGGGTACGCCGGCTGTGTTGGCCATGGCGAGGAAGTGCAGGACACCGTTTGTGGAACCACCAAGAATCATTGTTAACACAAGAGCGTTCTCAAAAGAGGCACGGGTCATGATGTCGCGAGGACGAAGATCCTTCTCCATGGTAGTCCGGATGACCTGTGCGGCACGCTCACATTCACGTCGCTTTTCAGGAGAATCGGCGGGATACGACGAGGAGCCGGGGAGAGACAGACCTATGGCCTCTATGGCAGTCGCCATGGTGTTGGCCGTATACATTCCACCGCAGGCACCAGCCCCCGGGCACGCATGCTTCTCGATGTCGTCCATGACATCGGAGCTCTCTCGACCAGGCTCGCCAGGGCTCGTCTTGGCGTGGAGGCGGTTGTAGGCAAAGGCACCCGAGGCCTCGTAGCAGGTGCTGATGTTGATGGACTTCTCGAGGAGGCTGGAGTGGCCCTTGCGGATGGTGCCGCCGTAGATCATGATGAAGGGGCGGTTGTGTCGGGCCGCGGCCATGACAGTTCCGGGCATGTTCTTGTCGCAGCCGGGAATGGAGATGTTGGCGTCGTGGTGTTGTGCGCAGGTGACGGACTCGATGGAGTCGGCAATGATCTCACGGGTCTGGAGGGAAAATCGCATGCCTGGGGGGTGTCTGAGCTGAGTCGGTTCTTGTCTTGGGCATGACATGGTCACTCACCTTCGCCGCCCATGGTGATGGCATCTGACACGCCGACGGTGTTGAACTGCCATCCGAGCATGCCCTCCCTCTCTATCGCATTCTTGACGATTTGGCCGAGGTCGAGGACTGGCTTCTTGTAAGTTTACCAACCATTGGCACTCTCTCTAACTTGGCTCTTTTCACTCACGATGAGTACTATCAAGTCATATATTAGTATCCTGTTCATGATATTTTACATGTCTCTACTCGCAAACTCACTTGCAAGGGTTGCCCTGCCACCAGACGGTAGCAACACCGATCTGGGGCGCATTCTTCATCTTGTCCTTATCAGGGACACCAGCTCCGTAGAGCATCGCCTACGCATCCATTCAGTTCCTGTTCTTAAGGCTCACGAGATAAAAGCAAGATTTTATGGATATACCTGAGCACCGGGATAGTCATGCTCACGAGTGATCTTGGCTGACCAGCGGTTAAGAGCCCCTCCCGGAGGCAAGCAAGGAAAGGGGATATAGTCGCTGGACTGCTTGGGATCGTGAGTGGGGACGGGGCCGGCGTTGTTAGCTTGCTGGTCCGCCATGGCGAGTTCTCTCAGGCTGTAAGTTCTACAATCTCGGATGTTAGTCTTTGCGTAGAGTCGGGTCGAGTTGAGTTGGTGAACAAGTTGAGTGGTAACCGCAGCGATGTCGGAGAAGAAAAGGGCAATGTCACAGGGACAAGACAATTATCGAATCAACTGCCGAGTCAACGACAACAAGGTGACAGTTGACAAGGGCGCGGCGGGGGAGGAGAAAAACTTGTTGGTGCGAAGGTGCGGAGAAGTTGATGATGTATGGAGGCGGGCGTGTGCATCCAGAGTGCGGAGTTGGAGCTTGTCTTGACTATTTTAGCCTGAGCCGAAGCTTGAAGGAGAATTGATTGAGTAGCTCACAAGGAACATGCTTAGGACAGGTTCGGTCTCACCAGATAATCAACTGATTAGGGCACAAGCGGTTCTCGATCTGTAGAATGACGATTGCCGGGATTTCTTAGCTTTGGAGTTATATCAAAGATATACTCAATGACTCTCAGGCTTAGAGATCAGATAGCAAAAAGCGTACATATCAAAGAGTTGTCCGTGTTGAATACGGCTCGCTCCAATCAACTAACGTAATTAGTAACTAACTCTCTTCTAAATCACCTTGTTCAATCAACAACCCCTCGCTTGTATTCCTCCCGAAGCCTCAGTTCATCCCCACATGTACCAACTATCGAATGCCAGTCGTCTGCTTAGCAATTGCCTTTTCCGCAGAGGCAGCTTATTGGAGCCCACAGCTTGCAGTAACTAACTAGTCAGGTCTTTAGATACATACAGGGATGAGCTCACGGGGAGAAGAGGGGATGTTTCTTTTTCCGTCCACTCCACGTGGAGCTTAGTTACTTATCCCATCGGAGATCGGCTTTGAGTCAGATGGCGGCGGAAATAATGGGTGGGCTGGAAACATTTTGACCGACAAGGTAAGTTATAACTATGCATGGAGGCATCGAAAAGAGCCTGGTTACTAATAGTAGTTAGCATCTACGTACGGAGTACGGAGTACACATCCTTTTCCGCATCATCTGTTCTCTTCCGGGCTCCATCGGTACCAATCGCGGCACAACACCCGGACGTCCCGGCCCCCGGAGCTCCGAACCGCGGAATCTCCTCTCCACCGGTACCAACTGGGGTTCTCCGGTCCGAGATTATGCACCAAGTATAATTGTTTCGTTTGTGATGATCGCTGTATCATGTAGATGCCCCCGTCGGAGTAGGCATGGGACAAGGAAATTAACTTGGAGGAGAGATAGTCAACTGACGCAGCAAGCATACGCCACTACGTGTGCCACTTGGTTATGCAATATATACAGTATTACTAGGTGTTGAAGTATATAGTTATACTATTCCGAAGCTCATCTTGATGGGAAAATGCATGGTTTTTAGTGCCTCAAGTTAGTTGAGCGCACGAGCGTCATTGTGCAACTAACGCTCGGGTACCATGCACACACAGTGATAAGATACATAGTCTGGATAAATAATTCACGGCATGATCATCCTTACCAAACTACTATCTTGGGTTTTAAATGCGAAGAATGATCTTCATCTGTCTTTGTACAAAGCCTGTTCGGAGGTATCACCATCTCTAGCAACCTCAAACAATCCCCTCGTCCTCCACTCGTATACGCGGATCCAGTTTCACCGCAGAGACCCCAAGTCAATCACCACATGTCATGTCATATCACATCACATCTGAAACAAGAAACAGGACCTCTGAATGAGAAGTGAACAAGATTATCAATTGTTGCCTGCCAGCTTTCACCACCGACAGGGGGAAAATCTATAGTTATCACCTCCCCCCACAAATCCTTCGCCTAGTAAAAGCGATCCCGAGCCCGTACAAAGATTGGCCCTTTTTTCATCACCGTAATTTCATCAGTCCTTGAAAAGAAACAAAAAAAATAAAAGGTTGGACTGCACATGTAAGGAGACGGATTGCCGAGGAACAGGCCAGAAGAGTAGTGAAAAAGAAAATGTGCAAAGATGGCAGAGAAACCAACAAAATCGAGATCCAATCCCTCTCAGGGGCTGATCTATACTTCAAGCAAAAAGACGGAAAGGGAGGTGTAGCATAGCTTCTCCTCTCATATGCGACATCTACTCTTCATGTCGTGTAGCAGATGCCGTGCAGCGACCTCCTTTTTTCCCACCTCGTGGGATCCGGATCCTACCCACTAGACAATACTGGGTTCGTAAAGAATAAGAATAAAGAAGGGCAGAGCGTCAAACGAAGGGAATACGAAGTGTTCATGTAATGAATGGGGCGTAAGTTGAATGCCCGGTCCCACGCGCAAGTTGAACGCAGGAGGATGGCAGAAGTGCCGTGTCGTGTGTTCCTCTGGTGAATGTAGGAACAATGCCGTGAGTGAGAAACGAAAATGCGAAAAAAGCAAGAGGCGTATATGATACACAAGGGGGTTGGTCACGCTGTGATCCCTATCCCTTCCTCATTTCTATTACCCGCCTCGAGATGAGGATGATGCAGACCGACAACAGGGAGCGATGCTTAATGAGCCATTTGCATCATGCTAGATCGCTCCTGTTCCAACCGTCTCACGATATCCCGATCGCGAGCGGTCCTTGGGTCAGCATCGATTCCAAGAATGGAAGAGATCCGTGTCTTGTCCTGGCCCTTGGTCTGACCCTGGCTCTGCGAGTCCTTCTCAGCATTGCCCGGGCTGGAGAGGGGGGTAATGGGCGTGAAGGTGGAGGGGCTGCAGCAGATGCCGGTCCTCCAAGCGTGCTCCAGCACCGTTGGTGAGACGTTGGGGCCATACTCGTTTGCAACAGTTGTCCAGAATGATGCGCGGTGAGAAGAGTAGATGGCATGGAGGCGGGACAGGTCGACATGAGCGGAGTTGTGAGTGGACGGCGAAGGAGCTGGAAGACCGGAGCAATCGAGACGAAGAGGAGGTGTCGTTCGATGTTGCGAAGATGCACGGTGATAGGGAGCAGAGGCCATCGAGACAGGTGCTTCAGTGGCCGGCGAGGTATATGAGTGAGCCGGGACTGTCGGGGGTGGGAGAGCCATGCCAGTTGGCTTGGGAAGAATGGAGGGGAGTCTCGGAACCTCGCCGTGGCCGACAATGCTGGGGAGCTGCATACGGTTGCCGCTGTTGATGGCGTTGCAGGGCTGCGGGCTATAGCTGCTTGCGCTGCCAAGAGGCGAAGCCGAACGGGAGACAGTCTCCCGGGCCGGGCTCGCGGTGCTCACTTGCAGAGCGGGCGAGTGGTCATTGGAGATGCCCGACGAGACTGAGGCGGCACGCTTATTGCGTCGGTTGCTACCATGAGAGAGCTGATGATAGTGAAGACGGCATGCAAGCTCTGTCTTCTTAAGATGAGCTGCAATATACTTGTAAGGCATCTTTTGAAGTCGAGTCTGGATGAGATATGACTCCTGTAAGTGGTGTTAGCAAGCCAGAGATATAGGACATGGGTGACAATGCAGGGCTCATCGTACCTCCTCGTCACTCCAAGCGCGTCCACCGCCGGTCGAGGAAGCCTTGCGGCTCTTGACGATGCCGTAGTCGTGGCGGTCCATGATATCCCTCGGGATATAAGGCACAGCGGCCTGAGCTATCTGCTGTGAAGGCATGCCTGAGCTCGTGGGTCCGTTGCTAATGAGTGCTTGCTCAAGAATCCGCAGTGGGGGTATCGTTAAAAAAAGAAATGAAAACGTCCAGGTCGTCGTTTGTTTCAGGAATCGAAAATGGCGTTGAAATGTTTGGCTGCTGCGGGTGCTGTCGACCACGCAGACCAAGGTAGAATGGAAGCGATCGGTATCGTTCGAAAGGAATGTCCGGATGTCTAACTGTCAAAGCCCGCGAGAATATTCCACTCGATAAGAAAAGTACAGACACCGGAAGAAGTCCCAAGAATCGAAACTGTCTCAGTGAGGGAGGGACAGGTCGGAGTATATGTCCAGAAGTATAAAAACCGTTTGGTCGGTTTGGTGGTTGTATAATGGGTTGCAAAAGCAAAGGAGTGTCAGCAGCCAAGCCAGTTGGTCCAAGAGGTAATGAGCGTGATGGAACTAGCTGCGGGAAAGATATATCGAAGTGAAGCGAAGATAGTGAAGAGAAGAGACGCAACAGCGTTTCCCAGAAGAAGAAAGAAGAAAAAGAAAAAAAGGTGATGGTTAGAGGATGACAAGCCAGGTGAAGGAAGAAAGAAAGAAAGAAGGGAAGAAGAAGGATTTCAAGTAAATAGATGAGAGGGGCCAAGTGGTGTAATGTAATACTGATACTAGGAACAGACAGGTACGGATACTGCAGATACAGTGCTGCTGGTGTGCATGTCAACCCGACTACGGACTAACTAACTTGGAGACACTACGGATAGAGACTAGAGCAAGGCACAGGGCCTGGCGCAGATTGCAACGGCCGCGGCGGTGATGATGGGTTCGGGCCAGGGACCAGGGGGGCCTGTCACATCTTGTGAGAGACGACGAGGGTTAGAGGTTCCAGGCCTGCGACAACACGACGACCAGACATGACTGATACCTCCAGCTCCAACGCTGATTGTCTGGAGATGATGATGGAGGTTGGTTTCCTGAGGCTGGGAGCTGATGAATGGGCATAACTTGACTCAAGTTGACTAGCTAGTACGGAGCAAAAGAGGGAGCAGGGTGAGACGAGACAGAGACACACAGGAAACAAAACCTCTAACGGCCAGAGAGAGAGAGCATCACATCACGGCGAGATGTATCGAAAAAGGAACATGGAGGGGAACGAATTCTGAATTCCCACCGCAACCACAAACACGCACCGCTGTGTTAATCCCCAGCACCTGGTCAAGCGAGCTCCATCTGAATCCTCGACGTTCCTCGAGGAGCGCCATCTCTTAGGGCCCAGATTTGCCCTCTACCCACTCCCATCCATGCCCGGCAAAACGGTCACCACCGCTCGTAGCGTCCCGCCCGCCTCAATCAAAGTTTCGTCTGACCATCGTCCCCCTGTAGCCCTGCGCCCTGGTACCTACATATGCGATTGCTACGGCCTGTGCGAGCCTTCTTCTGCCTTGGCACCCGATCTTTGCCATCGTGATGCCAGAGCCATTTGACGGCGGGGTTGTCTTGCGTTGCACCAACATCAGCTTCAGGTGATATAACTAACATAAGTTACTGACTGAACTGAGTAACTGACTACTGTAACTTATCCGTATCCGTACCTGCGCCGACATCAGCAAGGGGTGCGGGAGTTGCTGATCCATTGGAGACAGCCTGTGACTTGCAC
>JADDON010000083.1:0-114188 GCA_017140175.1 Fusarium staphyleae | reverse complement strand
TCCCGGAAAACCCCCGGCCCCGAAATCGAAAGCCCGCTGCGACTTACTCTCCCTTCCCGAAGCCTCTTCCGCTACCTCCCCGAGCCATATCCATGGTTCCTTCATGGCAATGCTCGCGAACAACACAAGATAAGCCGCATCGCCCACCTCGTCCAGATGACGATGTGTACGTGTATCGCTCGCTGCAAAACTCGCCGCTTGTTGCACACTTTCCCATATCTCCGGACCCATACACGACGAATTTCTCCCGGCCCGTCTCGCCAAAGGAGCATCGCCCGACGGTATCTCTAGAGATCCGGCCCGCGACTCCCGTTGAGACTGAATCTACCTCTTCCCTGTGTACTGCTGCAAGCTACTCCGAGTCACACCTCCCCCTACCAGGATCGAAACCCGTCGCTCCCCTCTTGCTCACCAAGAGATCCGTCCCTTGCCTCCGGCCGCTCCCGCCAGAGCCACAGGCCGAGGCCGAGCCCCACTCCATCTTTGAGGATGATGATTCCGACTCGGAATCTCATGGGGGCCGTTCGTTCTGGTTCCACCGACGGTCCGGAAGTGATCAACGGAAAACGGGCCACCGAACCGCGCCGACATCACCGCGCAAACGCCAAGGCGGCGTTGTAATCGGGCGCATGCTGGGACGGCGCAGCAAAGGATGACATCTGCCTCTCTCTCTCCCTCATTGACGTTGGACTTTTTATTTTGTCTCCTCTTTGATACCAACTACTTTTGTCTCGACGACGACCAATGGCATAACAGCACTTCTTTTTGATTATCCTTTTTTACTATTACTATTACGATTTATGTGGATGATTTCCACTATGCAGTCACGTTATCAGACGATTTACCCACAACCACGACTACGACAACCCTCTTGACCAAGAACCAGCGCCAGAACTATACGGCCAGCATGGAGTTCCGGAGCAATCGCCGAAACTGGGTGGATGAGCGGCACCGCAGGCCGGCTCCTTTGTTATTCTGTTGTTATTCTGCGAGAGGCCCCCACAGAGCAAAAGCATTCGCATGCCACAACGAGGTGGAGGCAACAAAGCGGCCGAAGAAACGTTCGGACGAGGCCGATTACGAGCAATGAACGGGAGTGGAGACGCCCAACCGAAGGGATGTTTGAATGAATGACAGAACATTCCTGGCATGAAGATGGGTATGAACTGCAAAGGGAAAAGGCCATGTCTCCGAGAGTTGTTTACAATACCACAGCAGGCTGGACTTCTTTTCTTGCGTAGCTTTCATTTAAAATTAGTTGCTGAGACAGTCTTACCATGATGATTCAAGGAATATTCTTCTCGCTGGTGTTTGCGCGCGAATATCTTCATCGACTTGTTTGTTTGTTATGTCTCACCCAACCACACTGAAGCTTGTGTCAACCCCGACAACAAGCGCCTCTCAGCTGAATTGTCTGGAAATCATTATGGGCGCAAAAAAGGCTTTTCTCCCAGCCGCGTCAGATTTAGTAAAATACCCTTAAACGTCTCTTCTCTCCTATGTCCTCCCAGCCATACGTACACATGCTTCTAACATGGAACTTTTACGTTACGCACCACCGCGACGAATGCTCGTATCTACCTCCCCAGCAACGTGAAAGCATTCCAATGCATGATCCCCTTATAACCAGAAACCAGACGTGTAATCGTTCAACATACATAAAGCCAGCAATAACGTGTGAACATCAAGTACCCTCTTTCTCCCAAACGCCAAAACAATGCATCGCATGTGAAAACAACAACGCTCGAGCAACAAACAACAGCAACCAGAAAACAACAACCAAATCATAATCGCGTTCGTTTCGTCAGATACATCTTTCAGACGTCATCACACCACCTCTGTATGACACAATACAGGGTCATGTCGTGGATCTGAATATTATGGTGTAGATCGCGTGGATCTCATTTTCTTCTCCGTAAATCGTTTCATGGGGCGCACGCTGAGCCTGCGCTCATCGCGACCTGCTGCAACGCCAAAGAACCACAACGACTGCTCCCGGTCATCAGCGCTGTCAAGGCCCAGTCTGGTCTTGAGGTCTGCTGTATCGCGGACAGTCAGGAAGGCTTCGTCGTGGACGGCCTCTTTGGCAGTGCAGAGGGCGATGAGCTCGGCGAGGCAGTCGACCGGGTGCGGTATGCGGAGGGACTGGCGACCAGGCAGCATGAGGGAGAGGCAGCCGAGGTAGATGATGAGGAAGGCGAGGAGTACGCCAAAGACGGGCATGTTGGGGAACATCTTGACTTGGCCACGGAAGTTTGTGAGGGCCATGAAGAGGCCGCCGGCCAGGATGGGGATGAAGATGAATAGGACAGCCATCAAGGATGTCACGGCGACGCGCCAGTGGCCGTTTCGAAGAGCCTTGCATGTGCATTGGAAGGGGAGGCACGCGCTGTAGTCAGCGAGGAGGGATTTTGAGGCGATGGCGCCCGAGGGCTTGGATAGTTCCGCCCAAGGCTGGTGGACGCGAAGGGCATGATCCAAGCTCTGGAAGAGCAGAAACATGATCATGCCCAATAGAGAGGGTATAAAGGCGTAGAGGAAGTTGGCAGCCGAAAAGGCACCGTTACCTGGCCGGGCTTTGAGTTGAGGGAAGTATCCCTGGTCGAGTCTAGTCTGCGGCAAAAAGGAGACGACAAGAATGGCCGTGATGAGGAGTGTCATGAAGGCGACTGACCCAAGGATGACAGGAGTGCGCAGAGCAAGTGGCAGATACCTGTAGTGGGCATAACGAGCCTCGGCGTCCAGGTCATCACGGGAAGATGCAGGTGAGATGTTGTAGCTGGCCTTCTTGGGGATGATGTTGTACGTCGTCTGTCTGGCCTGCGCATCCTCGCCCACAGACCCGATGCCGTACCACATGCCGCCAGTCTGACTGTCGAGCTGCCAATATCCGAGCCGGTCAAGATGGCGGTCTCTCAGTTGAGCCTGGAATAATGACCTTCGCTGCAAAACGTCGACACCCTCGTAGCTTTGAGTTGTGTTACTCTGGCTCAGAAGGGGAAGAAGATGTCCCAAAGAACGAACGTCCCACATGAGTCCAGTCCACTTGTTGCGCCAGAACATCATCAAAATGACCGTCGCGATCAACAGCACGATGTAAAGCGCGACAAGTGTCCAGACAATGCCCTGGACTGCCGCCCAAAGCCATGTATCGCTCTCATATATGCACGTAAAGGCAGTGCTTATGAGGGGGATGGTGAAGTTGGCAAGCCAGGTGCAGACACTGAAGAGCTGAAACTGCCAGGGCCCAGTCAACGAGGGCAGTAGAAATGTCTGAGGATACAATTTCCGGAACAGCGCCAGGTATCGTGCACGCGGCTCGGCGTCGGCCATTGCGGTAAAAGGCAGCATACGCATCGAAGTAGAGACAATAGCTTGCGCATAGATGAGGATGACGGCCGCGAATATTTGCGGCAGGATGCGGAACACAAAGTACTGTCCGCTATAGATGCTTCCAGGGTACGGTGTAAAACCGGTATGTTGCCCAGAGTAAACAGCGCAGAAGATGAGAGCGGCGATCATGAGAAGGCATAGCACCATTAGGATGGCCATGGAGAGCGGCCGAAGAATGACAGGCTTGAAGTCGAGGGGGGGATGCGCCCGATCAATCGGAATCGACCTGGGTCTCTCCTTTTCCCGTTGAGTAAAGTGACCAGGCTCAGAATGGTGTGAGGGAGTCGGCGATGGAGACGGGCTGGGTACATTGTGCTGTACCATGGTATCGGGGCTAGACTCCGGGACAGCCCGTGTCTCAACCGGCTCTGGTATGCGGTCCTCGACGTAGGCGGGTTCTGGAGGCGTCAACACCGGACGTTCCATCTCCTCGTCTACATACCTTTGCGGCTGCGGGTAGTCTTCATCATAGTCATTGGAAGAACCGGACGGGAAATGCACGGCGGAAGGGCCTCCGTGATGCCGAGTTAGAGCATCCAGCGCATACTGGATGTAAGGCGTATCATCGACACCTGGGGTGACTTTGCCAGCGGCGAGAGCCAGATCGTCTTTAATGCTCGACGACATGCGAGCTGAGTTCTCGGCAGCGAACATGGCTAGTTGTGACTCGTCGAACCGAACAGCACTGGGTGGAGTTGTGTGTTGGATCTGAGTTGGCGGTGTAGGCGCCGCAAACCCTCCCGGCAGAGCAGAGCCAAAGAGTCGCTCGGGGCCGTAAATCTCGGGTGATGATGTCGAGACTTTTGTTCCGAGCGAAGGAGGCGAAGGAGCAAAGAAGAGTCCCGTGGCCTGTGGTGAAGTTGATGAGTTGATTGACTTATGCGCTACGCGATGCGTGAGATCATAGTATGGTCGTAGAATCGGTTGTGAGGATTGATCATCGTCGTCCGGAGACTGCGGAGAAGATAGCTTTGCTGGGCCTCGACCTAGGAGGGTGCACTCGTCAGTAAGACCGACAGGCGAAGGAAGTAAGTATAGATGGTGTAGGAGGATCACATACGAGGAAGTTCGACAAAGTCGAAGTTCAGGTTTTGAAGGTTCATTCTGGGCGATTTCGAATGCATGGCAACTTCCACTCCACTCACACATGAACACGTTGGCCAATTGGTAGCACGAAACAAGATGCAAGAAGAGACAGCATGCTGCGAAACTAGAGAAGAATGAGATATGGTTGGACTATGAGGATTATTTGCGCGAGGCTGGGTTGTGAAGAGAGAAGGTTGGGAGGGCATCCCCAGCCACCAGACCCCACCAATGATGGCACTCGGCGGGGAGTCTTTTTTGGCAGGGGTGGACAAGCCCAGTACGCCTTGGTTAGAGCGAGGGGAACAGGGAAGGAAAGACTTACGATAAAGGAAAAAAGTGTGAGAACTGAAGCACAGACGCCTCAAACACCAAAAAGTCCAACTTTTCTTTCTCTTATAGAAAAGAAGAGGGGAATGTTGGGTTGAAGAGAATATTGGGTGCGCAGACCATCGTTGCTTTTGGGCGGCATTGCTGTGTTGTCACAACAGCTCTGCTGTATGATAGGTCCAGCTCAGCTAACCACTAAGCCCTTCTGGGAGCTAGCTCGACCGGGCCGCCGGGAGCTTGGAGACGGACCCATCCATGACAACTTGCCCATTTGTTTAAGTTAAGCACTAACTTAAGATACGTACCCAATGTTAGTACTGTGCTCTATGTAAGGTGGCAGATTTTAACACGCGCATCTTCACCGTTTAACTTATTCTGCTATCGTATAACTTATGCAGCTATTATCGTGGCCAAGTACGTACCACGATTGATGCTTCTAGTGTAGAGGTGGCAGATCAATGCTCCCTCTGTCCATGTTCCTGAACTACGTACTCCGTATACTAAGTTAACTAGTTAGTTAAGAACCAGATTTTCAATGAGGTCTGAGCTTGGGGTTCAGGGGTCAGAAACACCTACCAGCCTCCTTCGGCCAGGGCGAGCAAGAGAGCTAGCTTTTAGTAAACAACGCCGGTCTCTCGTCAAAAGTAATTAACGTTAATATGCTGACGGGAAAAGTTGGTGTTTCACCATCATCCAACGTGTAGTGGCTGGCAGTGGACATCACATCGTTATGCAGGCTTACTTGCCATATATCTCAAGTAGGAAAATTATCTGACTTTATGTCAATTAGATGAATTATCAATTGCATCGATGAGGCGACAAGACTGATGTAACGCAATGGGAAGCTTGAGTTTACTTGACGATTCTGTTATCCTGGCTTCCCAGTGACAAAATAAATGTCCTCAATGTGTAAATCCACTTGCATGCAAGGGCACGAGGCGCAAATATTTCCGCTCCCGCACCTCATGCAAGGTACATGCAGCCTTGAGACACGAAAAGACTCTCGTCGTGTTTGCGATGCCGATATATCGTCTGAGGCTCCAAGGGGCTGGAGAATGACAGGGCTTGAGTCTGTTTGCGCGACTGGCACTTGAGGACTGCCCTGTGCTTAAGCATCATGAAGCTGGGGACTACATGGACAAGCGTCATAGAAAACATATATTGCCCAGGGTCTTGGATCTTATGCCGATTGGTGACCACGGACACGGGTTAGGTTCGATATGACAGAAAGCCGGGTAGGCCAGCGCCCGTATATTTGAGACGAGAAGTGGTTGGATGGGGATGGTCAAAGAGTCGCGTCTACATGGTTGGCTTGGGCCCTATGACCATCATGAGGACTGCGAGACCAGCCTCTCTATCTCCAAGTTCTGCTGTCGTCACGAACAAATCCATCTAATTACGAGTAAAGAGTTACATCTTTGAACCAACCGCCAATATCGCCAATGTTAGTAGCTGCTTCATCGGTCCAAGTTCATCCAGCCATCTCGCGTGACCAAGACTTCTTTTACCATCTACTTAACTATGAGAGAAGATATTGCTCGTGAATGCGTGGTCTTCTCTCTAAAGACTTTTGTATAATGCTGATTTCTACCCCTGGATAAATATCACTCCCAAATACTTGTTTGTCCCTTGCCTGTCACTGTTAAGGCCTGAATTTTCGGATGAGTGTTTCGTCAATACTGAGTACCACTCCTCGAACTATTATGGTATAGGCTCTGTAACTTTTCCTATTAACTACCTAAGTATTTTATCATAGCTTACATTGGATTATGAGAATGGTACTCCGTACAGAGCTCGCTTTACAGTATTGAAGACAGAGTGGGTCCCGATGAACCAATCCGCAGCGTGCTTACAAAGGCTGAATAACAATTACAAAGTCGCAAATAACTACGAACTGTAGTACTAGGTAATGTTAAGCTAAAAAATGTGTTGTCAGCGTTAGCAAGTATCTTCAAATCATATTCCGTTCTATGCAAGCAGATTCTTGTGAGTTCGGTAAAGTCAAGTACAAATATCGCGCTTCAGTCCCTTGATTGGAATTTCCGTCCCTGCAATTTCTATCCACATCATCGTCTTGTACTCACACCAGACTACCCTACCTCTTACAGATCGAGCAACTCACATACAGTTTGGTACTTGCTACTACTAAAGCTTTCACAAACATTACTCTTTCTGAAATCTACATGATTAACACAGCAAAGAACATGTCTAAGTCCCTTCGCCAGGCCAAGATCACCCCCCATCGCTCCAGCACCAGGGGACACAGCGACCATGGCTGGCTTAATACCTACCACAGCTTCTCATTTGCTGGCTGGTACGACCCGCAGTACAACAACTTTGGCGCCCTCCGCGTCCTGAACGAGGACCGCGTTAAGGCAAACTCGGGTTTCCCCACACACCCGCATCGGGACTTTGAGATCTTCAGCTACATCCTTGGAGGAGAGTTGACACACCGAGACTCTATGCTTGCCAAAGGCAAGGAGGGAGCGCAGTCTGACAAGTTCTACCGCATGCACCGCGGCGATGTCCAATTCACGAGTGGGGGAACTGGTATTGCCCATTCAGAGATGAACGAGCACAAATCAGACCCGGTTCACTTCCTCCAGATCTGGGCCATTCCCTGGAAGCGTGGTCTGCCCCCAAAGTACCACACTCGTCACTTTGACGAGGAATCCAAGAGGCAGGGTTTTGTCAAGATTCTAAGCCCCCTCAAGGCCGGCGAAGGTGCAACGGCACAGCAGGAGAAGGACGCCGAGCCTGTTATCCCCGACACTATCCCCATCCACGCCGACTTTGTAATGGCCGCTGGTCTCATTGAGCCGAGCAAAGCATTTGAGTGGATTGTTGGGGGAGGGGCAGCTCAGGAGACAAAGAGGAAGGTCTATGTGCACTTGCCCATGACCAAGGGGGGAAAGTCAAGGATCAGGCTGGACGGCCGGGAAGATGCCGAGCTCTCCGAGGGCGATGGTGCCTTTATTGAAGGAGTCAACGCCGGCGATAAGCTAGCCGTGGAAAGCATTGGTGAGGCAGAGGCGGAGGTTGTAGTCTTGGACACTGCTTAGAGCCAAGGAATCGGCAATAAGACGCGCTTCAGTCGGGCCGTATTACCTGTAGCGCGGGGCCAGGGGTAGTTATTTGATAAGAACTTAGCAATATGCTTGAAAGAATGAGTACATGTATGTGATGATACCGTTTGTAAGTAATCTTGAGAAGTATGTTGATTGTCATTGTTCTCTATCCCATTTGGAACATCATCACTCTCAATTGTATGGATAGTATTCTTGGACTGAATGCCAGCGTAGCTATCAGTGACATCGGTTCGATATGATCAAAGACACCAGTCGGAGTAATTAAAGGAATGATTTGTGATGCTAGGAGGTGATCCATCTTTCTTAACTAGTGGTGGTCAGATAACGGAAGCATTCGACGCAGGTCCTGCCAAAACATTGTGGATTCTCATGGAATAGTCCAAACACGTTATGGGGAGAAAACCTCCTCTCGGGCCTGAACCCAGGGATAAAGGCTTGGCAGGAGGGCGTTGGTGGCCGCCAAGCATGCCGATTCGAATGTTGGCGCGAAGACGGTGTAATGTAGGAAGACGTTTGTGATGAGGAGTGGGGGGCGAGGCAAAGGTGAGGCACAGCAAGCAGTACTCCGTACTTGGGATAGTTTTCTGATCAGCAATGTACAATTGACGCAAAGAGCGATGAGGGACTACAAGAGGATTCTAATTTCGATAATTTGCCCATATTCAAGTCCCAGTAAGGTGGAATCCAAGGGGATTAGTGATATTGCGTGTTGGTGAAGGTGGAGGAAACTACTAACTAGACCGAGTCTTATGGGGCAGAAATGCAGTTGATAAGCGACATCGGAAGAAAGCGAAAAGTGATGATCAATAGCAGGGAAGGGCCCCAGATCGGCAATATCCTAACTTGTATGGTCTCACCAGAGCCAAGAGGTCGGTAACCTCTTGGCCATGCGAGTGAGCTCGCGTTGTTAAGTTAGGGGCTCAGGCAGGGCCACTTACACAGGGCAACCATTTTTCTTTTCTTTCTAAACAATGAGGATAAGCTGAAGGACGACACAGAATGCCCCCTTATCTTCCTAGATCTTCATCTCCAGCTTCAATGGTTACCCCTGGTCTTTTGGCCGCGTAAGCCATAACTACTGCGTACGTATGCTAAAAGTCTCCGACTTGATCAGAACTTCTTGAGAAGGGACTCAGCCAGCCAAAGTGTTGCGCTGTTTCGGTCTAGCTTCAATATTCCACGCTAACCTAATTAGCGCCAGGGGACGCTGTGGCCACTGTAGGGCTAGCGCATCGGTCAACCCCACGTGCCGTGCCACAGGGGTATCGGTATCCCAGTGATTCGGTGCCGCAACCGTGCTCTTCACTTCTTCATCCCAAGTTGAGTCTCGCTCAAGAGAAACACCAGAAACGACGACTAAGCGTGACGCCTCTGTCTTCTTTGCCTCTGAGGCTGCTAGGGTAACTTCCAAGAATCACGGCCAAATCGAGATGGATGAACTGAGCTCAGCTGGTTACCCTTAGCCGAGGGGCGTTGTCGACTTCTTGAAGCGTCCGTCTCGCACTCGGTGATGTTCGAGATGGCTTCCCGATCTCCAACACTTCTTGTTACGTCCTCTTTAGGTCGTATCCTGACCAATGGCCGACTTGACTGTATCGGTCGGTCTTGTCCAGGAAAGGCCTCAAGCGGCGTTCGACAGCCCTAGTGTGGGAATCGCTTCCATTGCCAAGATAGAACTCCTCAGTCTCCGCTTGGCCTATTTCCCATATCTCTTGCCTCATCACCGGCATCACACCACATATTCGCAGCCTAGCGGCTACGCTCACAATCCGTTGTGCCGTTGTTCCCCATTTTCATCTTGGCGTCCCGGCTACTCGGCGCATGCGCCCCTGCTCCAATAGTCTCTCATTGCTGACTTTCAACATGTCCCAACGCTAAGCCTGTTCCTGAACATGAAATCAATGGTTCTCTCATCTCGTTCGCAGCAGCCTGCGGTCTATAGCCTTCATTCACCATCCCAAGTGGGAAATTGCTTTGGCGGCGACGGCGGTATCAACTGCAGCCCACCTCATCCCCAGTAGGTCTTCTTTGAATGGACTCCTTCGGTAGAAGGTCCCTACTATTGCCTAGATAGGCAAACGCCGGTTCATATGGCTAAGAGCTCGAAGCTGGGCGCCGATGTTAATGCGAGATGCGCCTGGAGAGAAATACCTCCGCCGCCTCGACAAAATGCCGTCCTTCTTTTCCTTCCTTTTCTTCTTCTATATCTCCTATTAACTTTGTTGACTCTGTCAATCTTCGAGAAGGCTCGGTTCTGGGTCTTTTTGCAAACTTTGGTTTGCGTCCTTTCTTTGATCTTAATATCGTCACCACACTCTCTATTGGCTTCGGCCACCTTTCAGTCTTTCCTCCTTCAATATTAACCTACTAAGCATAATGGCTCTGGTCTCCACTTCTGGTCTTGTCCAGGCTTACGGCGGGTTGAACGGTTACTGGGTATGCCCTGGATCGATGATGGAACCTTGAGATGTAGCGTTAGTAACTGATTTGTTTAGGGCCAACTGGGCAATGAGGCTCTCAAAGGCTACTGTGACTCCGGTCCTGAGTTTGTAACGCTCGCTTTCGTCAACCAGGCACCAGAGAACCATGCCTCTGGCTACCCTGGCACCAACTTTGCCGGCCACTGCTGGGCTGGAACATACAAGAACGACGACGATGTTTCCTCAAACCTCTTGAGCGAGTGTATGTCTATCAAGGAGGGTATTCCTTACTGCCAGGAACGTGGTGTCAAGGTCCTTCTCAGCATCGGCGGTGTGTACAACGAGGACGCCAGTAACTACAAAGTCTCGACTGAGGAAAAGGGCGTTGACTTTGCCGACTTCTTGTGGAGTGCCTTTGGGCCTTATGAGGAGTCTTGGAATGGCCCTCGTCCCTTTGACAGCAACGATGGAACGACCCGGCCTTCCGTTGATGGCTTTGACTTCGACATTGAGCACAACCTGCGTAAGTCATTTGGGGTTTGATGACTTTAAGCTTTTACAGACGACTAACCTACCTTAGCAAATGCGCCTTATGTCGCCATGATCAACGAATTCCGTAGACTCAACGAGGATATCATTATCACTGGTGCCCCCCAATGCCCGATCAACCCCGAATACTTCTATATGAGTGACATGATCAATGACGCCAAGTTCGATGCCCTCTTCATCCAGTTCTACAACAACCGCGGGTGCGACGCTATTGACGATGCTGATTTGAGCTGGGACAAGTTCAATTACGACGATTGGGTGGACATCATCGACCAGAGCGAGTCCAGCAAGGGTGCCAAGCTCTATGTTGGATTGCCTGCTAGCCCAGAAGCTGCCCCAGCTGGAGGTTACCTCGAACCCGAGGCTCTTAAGGAGCTCGTCTGTGAGCTCAAGGACAAGGCCCACTTCGCCGGTATCTCTCTGTGGGACCTCACTCGTGGCGCCAACAATGAGGTTGATGGGAAGAACTACAACCATCATGCCATGGATGCTCTCAAGTACGGATGCGATCCCATCCCTACCATCTCCTCCACAAGTGCCACAAGTGCCACGAGCACCACTTCGAACGACGCTTCTTCGACCACTGATACCTCGACGACCATTGGTTCTTCGGCCACTTCTAGTGCCTCTACCACTTCCGATATCACATCTAGTGCCAATTCTGCAACGACAGATGTCTCTACTTCTGAGACTACGTCTACCGATAGCTCCAGCACTGATGTCTCTAGCGCCACTATCAACAGCTCCACCGCTGAGACGTCTTCTGCCACTACGGATACTTCGACAGCCGCCGACGGTACCACCAGCTCCATTTTCTCCTCAACCGTCTCAGCCTCATTTAGCAGCACCATAGAAACCAACCCTGGCTCGACTTCCTCAGCGACCACTAATGATGGCACTTCATCCGAGCCTACTTCTTCCTTCAGCACATTCCGGGGCTGGAACACTACCTGGACTACCGCGCAGACACAAATTCAGACCCAGGGAGACTCGGAAACTCGATCTACTACCCTAACCTACGACGACACAGTTACCAGCACATCTGAAAGTTCGCCTGTCATCACCAAAATCTCGACTTCTACTTCCGAGGACGATCATACAACTGCTACCACCTTTGAGGGTTCGCCTGTCGCCACGAAAGGCTCAACTTCAATGCTCGAGGGCTCAATCACTGCTCCAGAGACTATCAGCTTAACTACGAGCACCGTCTGCACCACGATGGTCCACACCGTCACCAAGTGTCCCCCCGAGGTTGCACACTGCCCTGAGGGTGGCTATGTTACAACCGAGACCATCCCTCTGTACACGACTGTCTGCCCAGCAACCGCCAAGCCCACGCCCGTTGCGTACGAGACCAAGACAGTCTACACGACGAACGTCAATACCATCACCAAATGCCCTCCGAAGGTTGTCAACTGCCCAGTTGGTTCTACCACTACCGAGACTATTCCCCTCTACACAACCGTGTGCCCTGTGACCGAGAAGGACCAGAAGTCTCAGCCTGCCCCCACTAAGATCTCTGGCCATGGCGAGACCAAGACCCTTTACACGATCAAGGCCCACACCATCACGCAGTGCTCTCCTGAGGTCTCAAACTGCCCCATCGGCTCTGTCACGACAGAGGTAGCCTCTTGGACAACAACTGTGGTGCTCACGGAGGAGACACAGCCCGTGCAGGTCTACAAGCCTGTGGTAGAAATCCCCGAAGAGGTGACGACGATGAAGGTTACGGGCCACGTAAACACCACTGTCATTGTGCCTCCTGTCACTCTCAAGACGGCCACTAAACCTGCTGCCGTGACTGAACAGGCCCAGCCCAGCATCAAGGAGTCTTCGGGCGAGCAGCACCCAGGGCAGCATCAATCGGGTGTTGCGGCCCCTACTGGTGGATGCACCGGCGAGGGTTGTCCCAAGCTCACTGCAGCGCCGACGTCGACGCCTGTTTCCGTGCCGATCACTCCCGTGACAGCCGGAGCCTCGTCCGTCGCTCTGGGCTATACCGCAATGGCCGGCATGTTCCTTTTGCAAGCCTTTATGCTGTAACGGAGATACTTGAAAATTTTCTGATTTTCGATACATTCTTTCATTCGTCTCCAGACCTCGTCAGGTCTCAACGGGCTTCCTTCTTCGCCGTTGCTCCGAGTCTTGTATTTTATGCAAGTAATCTTGTAACATATCCCGTTACACATTAGGCATTTATTTCATTGTACATAGTTCGACGGACTTGGTTTCGCTGTTGGAAAATAATGACATATCTTGACTAGGGTCGCGATAGCAATTGGTCTTCTGTGTGCCTGGTGTCGTCCTCGGCTGTTCGATAATCCGTGACGTCTTGCTTGATGAGCGTTTTACTGTACTTGAGCGCATAACTAACCTCTAACGTTAAGTTAGGTCAAGGCCGAGGAAAATACGTCAGCGGCTCACGCTACGGGAGATTTAGTGGCGGATTGCCGGTTCGCATGGAGAGATGGATGATCTGTGGTAGTGAGTGCTTTGAGTTGTAGAAGCGCAGATCTTTGAAAGAGAGGTCTTCCAGCCCTTCTCCGCCCCCAGCGACGCCCTCGGCCGGGGGTAAGGCTTGGTTGGGCTGGCAGCCGCTGGTCGTTGTCCAGGCCAGGGGGCCCTTGGTTTCGCCAAAAAAACACGTCATTGGAACTTGATGGGGGGGCCAATATCTTGTACTGTATCCGTAACTGCAATCCGTCATGTTGAAGATGTGTCTTTTCCCCAAGATGATGCTGCTGTATGCGGCATATCTTGATGCGGCAATGGATGATGCGTACGTACTGTAGAAAGGGTCGAATGGCTGCCTCCATGTCCTATTCAAGCTTTGCTCATGGTTGTCATGATGGTGGCAGTGAGGCAGTGAGTGGCTGTGGGTGTGATGGTGCCAGAGATATCCCGCTTTTCCCCACCTTTAGAGGGATGGGAGCTGTTCCCCGCCAACAATCAACAAGTCGAGGTTAGAGACAAGACCAGAGGCGCATCCCGCTACATAACTTAATATTCTTCAGCAGCCTTTTACCTTTACGCAAGCTAAAGCAGACATACCACTTTCATCCTCTCATAATATTGACTCGGCTCTTTTTTCTTGTCCTGTCAACATCAATCAATCAACAACAACACCTCGACATTGACATCCTTGTCCCATCCATACAGTAAATCCTGGCCCCTTTTTTGTTCCCCGCCTCCCAGAATCTCAGTGGGTGGTTGCTCTCCTCTTTGATAGTCGGCCGATAGTTATGTCGGAGGCTGGTGACAGGTAAGCAAGCATCCATCCTCTCTCTAATTGCTTCGTTATTACTGCTGCTGCTGCTGCTGCCGCCGCCGCCTTAATAACCATCTTCACCACCCTTGGGTCCTGATGCAGGTACAAGCAGCTTCACGCAGAATGGGCCACATCGCATCTTAGCCTCTTTGCTTGGCCGACCCCCCCAACTTGAAGTCAGTCCACCTACTGACCGCTGTTTATCTTCCCCTCCAGCACCCACAAGCGGTCCAAATCCTCAGCTGCGCTCTCCCTCCTGCGGCGCAAAGACACCCGCGAAGAAGAATCCGGTTCCGAAGACGGGAGGGCCCCGAGAACTCCTTCATCCTCCAACCCTGTCGTCTCCATGGCGCACCAGCCCAACGCCCGCAGCCACGGGCCCAAGCAATCTATCTCCTCGAGCGGCCTCTCGCCTGTCAACTCCCAGCACCAGTCGCGATCGGCCCCGTCTCCGCCTCAGGACAAGAACCCCGCCAGCCTCGAGCAGTCCGTCCGCAAGTTCAGAGTTGTCGAGGCCCTCCGAAGCGGTGATACGGCCTCCATTTCCCGCGCTGTCCGAGAGACATCCGACAACGGTCCCCGAACGAGCATTTCATCTGCAGCTACTTCAGGAGGAGCCCTTGACGACACCACCGTCCTTCACCTGGCTATTCAATGTGCCGAGTTCCCCGTCATCGAATACGTCCTCTCTGATGGCCAGGGCTGCATCGATGTGAATGCTCGCGATAAGGACGGCAACACCCCACTTCATTTGGCTGCCGTCCAGGGCCGAACCACGGTGGTCAAACTCCTTCTGGAGCAAAATGACATCAACGATGCCATTGCGAACGGGCAAGGCAAGCTGCCGCTAGACGTGGCCCGAAACCCCGAGATTTTCCAGCTCCTTCAGCTCTCGCGATCGCTCTTCGCCGAGGCAAAAGTCAAGCAGGTCCAGGAGCTGATTGCGCGGGGCAACTTTGGCGCGCTCGCTGGTGTCCTCGAAGAGCACCGTGTCAAGACCGTCCTCGACATCAACAGCCCCGAATTCGCCTCCGAGCCTTTCACGGTCCAGACTGGTGGCACTCTGCTGCACGAGGCAGCGAGGAAGAGAAATACCAACCTCATCCAGGTCCTACTTCTCCACGGTGCAGACCCGTTCCGACGCGATCGAAAGGGCAAGTTGCCACAGTCAGTGACCAATGACGATGCTACAAAAGCTATTCTGAAGAAGTCGCCCGCGGCCGTTGCGGCCCAGCGTGGAATCCAAGAGAAGGCAGTCCTCGGACAAGCTGCTTCTCAAGGCACAACTGGCTCAACCGCTGGCGATCCTCTGGCTGGCCGAGAGGCCCGTGAGATGAAGGGCTACCTCAAGAAGTGGACCAACTATCGAAAGGGCTACCAGCTAAGATGGTTCGTGCTCGAGGATGGAGTCCTTAGCTACTATAAACACCAGGACGACGCAGGCTCAGCGTGTCGTGGTGCTATCAACATGCGGATTGCCAAGCTTCATATGAGCCCAGACGAGAAGACCAAATTCGAGATTCATGGCAAATCTTCCGTCAAGTACACTCTCAAGGCGAACCACGAAGTCGAGGCTAAACGGTGGTTTTGGGCCCTGAACAACTCGATCCAGTGGTCCAAGGATCAGGCCAAGGAGGAAGAGAAGCGGGCAGCTCGAGGGGCTGAGCTACTGAGACAAGCCAAAGCCGACCCGAGCACCCTTTCCCTACAAGAGACGCACAGCGAGAACACCAGCATGACAGACCTACGCAGGAACAGTTCTCAAATCGCCAGCAGGTCTTTCTCCAAGATTTCTTCCGCCGACCAGAGAGGAAACTTCCCCAGCCCTGGCACAATTGGAAGTGTCGAAGACGACGACTTTGTCGACGTTCAGACCGACGTAGATGCCTCGCGTGGTCCGAGGAACGGTGGTGCAACCACGCACAATGACGATGACGATGATGATTACGGCGACGACATGAGCATGCATGAAGAACCAACCGCCACGAAGGATGCCCTCAACATCACGGCCCAATCGGCTAAGCTTCAACTTGAGACGATGTCTCAAGTCCACCAAGCCTTGATCTACGAGCATTCTCAGAATCCTTCCACCCCCCTTTCCGATCACAATGTGTCCCAGGCGCTGGGCACATACGATGCGGCCATTAGAAGCTTGTCGACTCTCGTCTCTGACTTGATGCGGATATCCAAGGATCGCGACGCCTACTGGCAGTACCGCCTAGATCGGGAGGCCAACATGCGCCGTATGTGGGAAGAGAGCATGGCTCAGGTTGCCCGTGAGCAAGAGGTTCTTGAGGCCCGCGTTGGAGAAGCAGAGAAGAGGCGAAAGGCGACAAAGAGGGCACTGCGTGAGGTTATTGAGAGCGGTATTCCTGTCTCCGAACCTCCTACTGAAGATCCCGCCGATGTGGAGCACCTCGATGGTGGTAGGGAGAAGGAAGACGAAGAGGGGCAGTTCGAAGATGCACCAACAAAGGTGCCACCGCCAGTTCCTAAATCACCGACGATGAAGAGTCTTAGAAGGAAGCCTACGATTATTGTCGACCTATCCGAGAGCGAGTCAGAGGATGAGGAGGAGTTTTTCGATGCTGTGGATGCTGGTCAAGTGGAGGTGTCCGAGCTGCCGCTTGAAGAGGTCAAGTCGGAGACTCAAGACATTGTCGTATCTGGAGGCCTGGATCTCAGCCCGTCTTTCAGGGGATACGAGAACGGCGTCAGAAAGAAACTCAAGATGGATGCTGACGATCGACCCAAGATTTCTCTATGGGTATGTCCCCTGTGTTCAATCATGCGTTTGTTGCTAACACGTAACAGGGTATTCTTAAATCTATGATCGGTAAAGATATGACCAAGATGACATTGCCTGTCTCGTTCAACGAGCCGACTTCTTTCCTCTTCCGCGCTGGCGAGGATATGGAGTACGCAGACTTGCTCGACCTCGCCGTGGACCGGACCGACTCAATGGAACGACTCATCTACGTGGCTGCCTTTGCGGCTAGTGAGTTTGCCTCCACGATTGGCCGTGTCGCCAAGCCGTTTAACCCTCTTCTGGGAGAGACTTTTGAGTACGTGCGACCCGATAAGAACTACCGCTTCGTCACGGAGCAAGTCAGCCATCATCCACCAATTGGTGCCGTGCATGCAGAGTCTCCCAAGTGGACGTACTGGGGAGAGTCGAATGTTAAATCTAAGTTCTACGGTAAATCCTTCGATATTGAACACTTGGGTACATGGTTCCTGAAGCTGCGACCGACGGCTGGAGGCAAGGAGGAGCTTTTCACTTGGAAGAAGCCGACGTCCTCGGTCATAGGCATCATCACCGGCAATCCCACGGTGGATCACTATGGAACAATGGAGATCAAGAACTGGTCCACAGGCGAGATAGCTTACGTCCAATTCAAACCACGTGGTTGGAAGGCATCCAGCGCATACCAGGTCTCTGGAAAGGTGCTTGACGCTTCTGGTCACGTACGGGTGAGCCTCGGCGGTCGGTGGAACTCGAAGCTGTATGCCCGCCTGACCCCTGGCTACGAGGCAGCCGTCGATGAGCCCAAGGAGAGCGGAGATATGCACCAGGGTGGCCTTACTGACCCCAACCGTGCGTACCTCATCTGGAAGGCTCATGAGCGACCTACCGGCATCCCGTTCAACCTCACGCCCTTCGTCTTATCATTCAACCACATCGATGACAAGCTCCAGCCATGGCTCCCCCCAACAGACTCGCGTCTTCGACCTGATCAGCGCGCTATGGAGGATGGAGAGTACGATTATGCCGCCGAAGAGAAGGATCGCCTGGAGACGGCACAGCGAGCACGACGTCGCCGCCGTGAGGAACGCGGCGAAGAATTCACCCCCGCATGGTTCCACAGGGCCCGCTGTGAGATCACAGGCGAGGAATACTGGCAGTTTAGCGGCAAGTACTGGGAGCAGCGCGCCAGGGCTGGCCCAGAGGGCGATGCCAAGGCAGCATGGGAGGGACTGGAGCCTGTCTTTGAGGACCACGTGGATAAGGATACTATACGGTGATCTTGTCCCCTAGGCTGAGTCTGAAAATCCAATAAGAGCTTTGGTAGGAAATATGATGACTTTTAGGGTAGTTGGCGATTGGTGGGGGATTGGGGGAGAAATCTTGTATAGATAGAGATTGAGAGGATATTTATTAGTTGCAAATCAAATTTGGCGTTCAACAAGCATGTCATTCCCCTTGGTATGATAATGGTGACACCGTCACCTGGATTGCTTTTGATGTGGACGTTGCCGTGTTGGAGGACGCTGTGAGCTTGGTCCAGTCACGGGCAGGCCAAGAGACTCGATACTCGGCCGAATCGGCCCCACCCCCGGCTGCAGTCTCCGGACCTCGGCAAAATATCTTATCAGGGGGTTAGCTACGTATGAGGCTCGTTGTACAACGACGGCACATGAAAACTCACCCTTTCAACAACTTGGCAAATTATTTATGCTTCACATACAATTAAGAGACGATTGATCATCTCGAGTTTACAGTCGTCGCCTTAGATACGCATACATCACAAGCTCGGCGCTGGTATCGCAATCATGCCGCCCATGGAAGATAGACCTACGCTGCTACGACCGCCAGAGCAGGACGCGGACAAGTCTTTGATTGAGAATGTGCTGGATGTGACGGAGTTGAAGGTGCTGGGCCCGGTAAGTCCTGTCCGTGATAGGGATTGTTTATTGGTGTATGCAACACATCATATTAAACTAGCTCGTTTCCCGCAGCGCATGCTTCCATTGCTAACTCAACCAGGACGTTTTCACAAATACACGCCCTCAGTGGCATCCTCCCGGCGCCCGAGGCATCTACGGCGGCGCCGTCATCGCGCAGTGTCTCGCGGCCGCGCAGAAGACGGTGCCTGAGACGTTCCTTGTCCACTCGTGCCACTGCTACTTCCTCCTCGCGGGCTCTTCAGAGACCCCGATCCTCTACCACGTCGAGCGCGTGCGCGACGGCCGCTCCTACGCAACGCGCACGGTGCAGGCGCGGCAAAAGGGCGCGTGCATCTTCACCACCACCATCAGCTTCGTCCGCGAGGCAAGCACCGAGCGAAAGCGGCGCGAGGTGCGCCACGCGGCGAGTCTGCCCGAGGGCGTGAGAGCGCCCCCCGACGAATGGGACAGCGAGCCCGAGTGGGCGCGCACGGGGCCCTTCCAGAGCCAACGGATCGAGGTGCTCCGGGCGAACGACCTGGAGGCGAAGCCGCAGGACCGGCGGTGCAGGCAGTGGATGCGGTCGCGGCACAAGATCTCGGCCGGGGGCGGACACCAGGCGCACCTCAACGCGCTGGCGTACATGTCGGACAGCTACTTCATCGGGACCGTGTCGCGCATCCACGGGCTCTGGCGGTTCCCGTTTTCGCCGGAGGAGGTGCCGACGCTGGACGAGGCGACGCGGGAGCAGGTCAGGAGCCAGTGCGAGTTCGAGGGCATGGGGAGCGAGGTCGAGGACTGGAAGGGGCGGGCGCAGCTGGGCATGCTGGTGAGTCTGGACCACAGCATCTACTTCCACGAGCCCATGGCCGTGAGGGCGGACGAGTGGATGTTTACCGAGATGGAGAGTCCGTGGGCGGGAGACGGCAGGGGAGTCGTCTCGCAGAGGATATTCGGCAAGGACGGCGCGCTGTTGGCGACGTGCTATCAAGAGGTGAGTCTTTCTGTCTATACTACGGGAGTTGTGCTAACGATCCGTAGGGCGTTGTTCGACTGAAGCAGGATGGGGGAGAAAAGGGGGCGAAATTGTAAGACTAGGAGTGCTCAACGACATGGTTTGAGTCGCATTGGACAGGGAAAGAAAGTATCATAATAGAATAGAGGGGAGAAGCTATGTTAGAGGGTTTCTCATTTGTCTATAAAATATCTGACACATGGCGTTTGGAATCATTGCGTGGTTGTCCACCTCGTCTCGTCTTTGGAAACATCACCATCCATCAGAACCCAGCTTGGCATCACTTTCATGAACAAGTGGTCTAGAATAAGTGATGTTGAACAAATAGTGCTTCATTGACTGGCGTACACTGTTAATGAAAGAATTTGTCATTCTTTGTGGACGCAATCGGGACACAATAGATGTCAGTTCTTTCGAGTGGGACATAGCTACATGTAGTGTTCACTGTTCTCAGTTCAGCACAAAGCCTTTATATCATGGAAAAGTTATATGTTCACATTATAAACTCCTATGTCGGAATCATCAAAGGCAAAGAGTCTTCCAAATTCACCTTAAAAGCCCAGCCAGCTGCCGCATCTTTCTTACCCAGCATCAGAATTCACTCACTCAACAGAGAATCAAAGACATTCAACACATACTCAGGACCAACGATCCTTTCAAGACAACACATCACAAGCTAAGACTCCCAACAGCTACGAAAAGAAAACTAACAAAATGTGCCAGGTAATGTTTTACTTGTACAGCATCTGCGCTCACTCAGCTCAGGGGGGTGTGGTCAAGTGCGACTACAGCCGTCCTGAGGGCGAGTACATCAAGAAGCAATGCGAAACCCCGATCATTGTCGACATCGTCTTGGGATGGTGCCCTCAATGCTGGACCAAGTTCGAGGCCGATGGCATGAACAGCGCAGACTTCAACTTCGACCCCCGGAACCGCTTGTTCGTGCAGCAGTACTGGGCGTATAAGTCGCAGCACCAGTGGCATTATCCCGTCGAGGCTGCCATGTTCAGCAGCAGTCTGGTCGATGAGCTGGTTGAAATTCCCTATTCGCTGCCGCCAGACGGTACTCATTGGGAAGAGTATGCAATGCTCTCCGAGATCAAGAGTCTCACGCCGGATTTCGTTCGGCTGCAGGCCGATGAGTTTCACATAGCAAACGATGATGATGACGTGCGGAGGCTTGTCCACGAGGCTCAAATGAAGACATTGCCCTGGGCAGACGGAGACAATTACGTGACCAACGGTTGCGGGTGTGAAACGGAAGAAGACTTAGCCAGCGGGTTCGTACTGGACCACGGATTAGCAGCTGTATTCGAATATTAGTGAGAGAATAGATAACTAGATACCTAGTTAAGTGCGAATACAGATGTGGAAAGTAGAGTCATTGTAAACAATTTGAAACCATCTATCCGTAAGTCGGGATCCGAAGCTAAGGGAGGACGCGGCGTGGCAAAGGAAGACCCAAACCCATTGTTGTACATAAAAGGGCTAAACTAACGTTATGTTAGGTTAGTTACGCCACGGAACCCATTGTTTCGATTCCGTGGGGCTGCCGTGACTTAACGTCTAGAGAATCATCAAGAGTCCATGACGTTCGTTGACTGCGGCCGAAGTGCTAATGTCCAACAACTTGTCTGCCTGCCGTTGAGGCTGAGCAAAAAAGATGCCTCGTGATGGACGGCTAATAGCGTTGTGTTACCTAACGAGAGGATGATCAGTCGATCTCTGCAAGCATCCATCGCTGGAAATATTCCGAGTGGACGGCCGAGGCACTGCCTCAAGTCGGTTCAGTTGGCTTCGGAAACACTTTAGTTGTCGACTTCTTCCTTCAAGCTCGCTCGAAGCTGAAGCATGATCTAGTTAAGCAGTTGTCTGGCTGGGGCTGTGACCGTACAGTACGTAGCCCGAGGTCCGACGAGCTGCGAGCCAGGCGATTGGAGGGCTGTAACAAGGATGCAGAGGCGCAGGGATGCAGGGATGCAGGGATACCTGCTCCCTTGATGCTGATCGTGATGGTTAACTAACGTTATTTCGGTTCAAGAGTGCCTGGGCCACGAGATTCTATAACTGATAAGGAGGAAAAAGATGAAGAAGTCTAAACAAGAACGAGGATAGAATGATACTTCTGCTGCTTAACTCAGCAGTTGCGCTCCAGCCACATCCATCGTTCACACCTACCTTAATTAATTAGTTAGTGGCTTTCAGGTGAGTAGGTTGCCCCTTGGGAAGGTCCGGGGGGCGTCATCAGCGTGAGTTCCCTTCGTCTTGGCGCTCCAAGACTTCTCCGTCCACTTCTCCTCCTCCTCCTCCAATGCCTGTCTCTAATATCTTCTTGGCTTAATAATAAGTTAAACGCCCTTTTGCTTTCTAGCACTTGTTCTGCCGGAGGAACATCTGCTTGTCGTATCTCGGGGCTTTTCCTTCTTTGCAGTTGATCTTCTTTTATTTTCCTTCTATTCTGGCCGAGGCGCACAATACGACAAATAGACGCGCCAGCGACTCGACAACCAACAAAATAACATAATACCGCGAACCCGATACCCACGATGCGCACGTTTCCTCTCCTCGTATCTCTCGCCGCTGGGGCTGCAGCTGGTACCGTATCGGCTCCGTTCTCCAAGCAGAACCTCAACCTTGCATCAGCCATCAACAAGCGCGACGGCACCTTGGACCTCGATGCTATCAATAACATCACCGGAGCAGGCTACTACGCAGAGTTCGAGGTTGGCACACCGGGACAAAAGATCAGCTTTCTCCTTGATACAGGCAGTAGCGATACCTGGCTCAACTCTGACGACACGGACTACTGCAACGACGAGGAGCTGCAGGCCCAAGGCGGCCACTGCACAACAACATGTATGTTACGCATTCCAACTCCAGCCTCGATCGACTACGAATAAGACGTGCTAACACGTTAAACAGTCAACCCTGACGACAGCAAGACATTCAAACAAGTCGATCGCGATGGCTTCGACATCACCTACGTTGACACACGCCGAATCCGAGGTGACTACTTCGAGGACACAATCTCCATTGATGGCAAGACTATCAAGAAGCAACAGCTTGGCCTCGCTGTCAAGTCTGTCCGTCCAGTCGGTATCATGGGTCTAGGTTTCTCTGCCAACGTTGCTGCCGACAAAACATATGCAACCGTCTTGGAAAATATGGTGTCTCAGGGCTATATCGATACACCAGCTTTCAGTCTCTGGCTTGTATGTCTCCCTTCCGACTCCTTCGCTACCAGCGCCGCTAATATGTTACTCTCAGAACGATCTTAACTCTGAACAAGGGACAATTCTCTTCGGTGGTATCGACAAGAAGAAGTTTGTTGGCAAGCTCACCACATTACCCCTCGAGCGCGAACCAGGATCTCAAGTCAACAACATCACCTCCTTTTCTGTCGCCTTCGAGGGTTTGTCGGTAAACACCCCGGACGATCAGGATGACATTGATCTGAAGGACTTGGACTCTAATGCTGTCGCAATCCTGGACTCTGGCTCCACCATCTGCCTGCTACCCGACAGGCAGGTTCAGCAAATCTGGAAAGAATTTGGTGTCATAAACATCCAGTCTGTCTCGGTTCCCTTCATCGACTGCGCTTACGGTGGAGACAAGGGCAAGGGCATTACCATTGACTTCAAGTTCAAGGGAAAAACCATCGCTATCCCCATGAGTGAGATGGTCATCGACGTTTTCAAGGGGCAGCAGGATCAGTTCGACGACCCCACCTTGGACAGCCTCTTTGGTGACTGGGATGGTGTCTGCATGTTTGGCATCACTTCCGCCAAGGGCTACGGTATCGAGAGCGTGGGCTTCGCTCTGCTCGGTGATACCTTCTTGCGCTCTGCCTACGTCGTTTACGACCTGGCCAACGAGCAGCTCGGCATCGCCGAGGCCAACTCTGACACTGGCGAGAGCGACATCGTCGAGCTCAAGGCGGATGACACGGACTTCCCCGATGTTAGCGGTGTCGCCAGTAAGTCCAAGCCTACGGCCACTGACGGCTCCTCCTCCTCTGGCTCCCGTCCTACAGTCACCGTCACTGCTGGGTCTGACGCATCCTCAGGACAATCCGGCGATGACGATGACAACGCGGCCGGTCACCTGGTTCCAGCTTTCATGGCCACGCTCATGATGGCTCTGGGCGCCGTGGTTATTGCCGTGTGAGGGTCGGTAGAGATCACCTAAGGAGAGGAGGACAGGAGATCGGCATAAGCATTGGGTATGGGATATGACGGACGAATGCATTTCAATCATCGCATTTTGGGAGAATCTAGTCTTCCGGCAAGGTTCAAGGCATACAGCATATATATACGATACCCCTTCGATGGAAATATTGTCACTTTTTACACATATCAACTCACTCGCTGTATAATGAATGTTTCATCTTAGACTTGAACGTCAGTGGCAGACATTCCACGGTTTGGCATAAAATCAAGGCATATATCGTCTGCTCGCTGGCACATGCTTCATTAGCTAGACCGAATAAAGACCGAGATGGCCTTGACGGCGTATTTAACGCTCATCTTATTATTGCACATGATACCCTTTGATGTTGACCCCCCCTACCTGCAAGCTACAAAACACTGCCCAACGCCATTCAGATCTAGAACACGCTGCTAGACTTGGACCATAATGGAAAGCCCATAATCTCTAGCCCAGCTTGTTGTACCGCTCTCTCGCCTTATCCTGCACCGTATTGACGTAGTCGGCGTAGGTGTTCTTGGTCTTGCGCTCTGCCAGCTGCGCAGCGTCACCGAGATTGCCGCCCTCTGCTCCGAGACCGACACCCTCCTGGTAAGCGTTGGTCGCGATCACCTCGGTACGGCCATCCTTGTTCGCGCCCAGACCTGCACCAGTTGACCAGCCCATCTTGGCCAGCATACCGGCACCCTTGGATTGGGTTGGCTTGGCCGGCTGCGCAGCCTCTTCTGCTTTTGGGGCTGGTTTGGGCTTACCCTGTGGTGCAGCCGCAGGTTTGGTGGGCTGGCTGTATGCTTGTCGTCTCTCCTTGGCGCGATCACGATACTGGGATCCAGCAGCCGCTCCGTCGGGGTTCTCCTGTCCTTGCTTCTGAAGTCTCTTGTCACGTATGGCCAGCCTGGGCAGGGCAGCTTTGACCTGCTCCTCATTCTCGGTTGCGGTCTTGTGGTTGCGAGACTTCTCATGGATGTTAACTTCGTCCACTGACTTGTACTTGCGCATGCAGATCAGGCACATCAACCGATCTCGGTCGACATATGAGATGGGCACTTCCTCTGAAGCAACAGTTGTCTGACCTGCGCTTTCAGGGGTAACTGCTACTTGGGATGCAACAGGATTGGTGGAGGCAGCTGACTCGGAAGCACCGAGTTTCGTCGCTCCAGATATCGAAATCTTGATAGCACCTTGACCCTTGGATGCATCTGCTCCGTTGCCTGATAGCGATATACGAAGAGGAGTTCGATTGACATCGCTCAACTCGGGCTTCTCAGATCCGCTGCCGTTGTCTTCACGGAGCTCATTCCTCTTTCGCTGCCACATGGCCAGTTGGCCAGCCATTGGCACTGACTTCTTCGCCGAGGACGCAGGCAGACTGCCCTCTGCCTTGCGCTTCTTTGTCTTCTTATCATTGCTTTCGGTGGGTGCCTTGGAGGCTTCCTCGCCCTCGGGAGGTTGTGTAGTCAAAACCTGCTGGCTGGGGTAGACATGAAAATCTCGATAACGAACGCGAAGACTCGGGTTGAACAAGGGGTTAAACGACATGCGCTCAATCGCAGGAGTCACATCCCGTTCCTCGGGTAGAAAGACACCCATGTGCGTGCTCGAAACGGTTACTGGGCAGGCTGCAACGGTGAAAGACCGCGACTTGTGGAATTTCGTCATGGCAGCTGTAGCGTCATCCACTGTCCAAAACTCGGCAAACCCATACTTGAACGACTCGTTGGTGTTGGTGTCACGCATGAGAAATACTCGATGCAGTGACCCAGGCCGAGCACCGATACCTGTCGTGTCACCGATAGGCGCTGTGGATTTGAGCTTTGGGGCCCCGTTTGAGTTGTCCTTAGTATTGTCTGGCTTCACAAGCTCTAGACCCTTCATGTCACTCGCCAGCATGTCCTCTGTCACGAATGAAGCCAGCGGATAGACGACAAGAATCTGCGATGGCACGTCTGCAGCATCAGCCATACCGGTAAGGCTGTGTTGCCAAGCTGGAGCTATTCCAAGAGATTAGTCACGAAGACAAAGGAGCCACAAGTCCGAACTTACCAGCCTGAGGCCCGCCGCAGATCTTGCATCTGATGCGGGTAGAGTAGTTAGAAAAGTCACACTGCCGAGAGTAAGTAAGGAGCGCGTACTGTCAAGAAATGAGCTTACTGTAGGGCAGGTCCAGTTGTTGCCAGTGGCCCCTCGGGTATCAAGCTCATCGCGCGTGTCTCGACCGCGTGCGTAGTGAATGTATGCATCAAACCTCCCTTCTGGTACGTCATCAGTGGAGTGTGTCAATTCAACGAGAAGCTTTGGATAATGCTCTCTCATAAATGTAACAGCTTGGTCAACTTCTTGAAATTGAACAAAAGCCCGACGGTGTCCTGTTCAGTTATGTTAACAACAGTGATCAACAGGGACCAAAGCGCAGATCTTACCCTTGGAAGCGGACATGCGAACGTCGATCGAAGGGAACTCGGCGGCGATTGAGTTACTCAGGATACTGTCTCGCAGCTACGGCTCTCCAATTAGTCTTGCGAACTGATACATTGGGTTCGTTCCATCGAATGGGCCGTGACGCCGTTCGTAGGCCGAGTATGAGCAGCGTGGGCGGGTGTACAGATCGGAGTACGCCCTTGGACAACTGGTTTCCACCACGATGACCAAGAGCCTGCTCCGAGGTTCGGATGTACGGGGTACCAACCTCGTTCGACGAAACGCTGAATGGCAGGCCCTCGAGGATGATGGTGTCGCTGGGCTTGCCGGCCTCCCGTGTTGGACTGCGAGAGCGGCTGCGATTATGATAACTTCCTGATGGGGACCGAGATCGCGTGTTTCCATCGTCTCGGTATCGCGCTTTTCCGTTTCGATGTTTCTCCTCGTCGTAGCGGTCGGAGCCACGATCACCATCGCCGGTGTAGCCCTCGTCATACATGCCACGGTAATCGTGGTTGTCCTGGACGTTGTACCGCGAGCCCCGAGAGGTGCCGCCGCTTCTTAGATACCCGTCGTCATGGGGTCCATGCCGGCGATCGTAGTCCTTATCGTACCGCATGTCGTCGTCACGATGCCGAGAGTCTTTGCCCCGTGCTTCGTCGCGGATAGCTTGCCTGGGCGGAGACCTGGAATGCTCTCGCCGTCCCATGGGGAAGTTAGCTGCCAAGCTCAAATGATCCATGGAGGCCCTCCTCGCGTGTTCCATCTCTGTCTGAGGCGCGGGTTGTGTGTTTACCCTGCCGCGATCGGTAGCCGGCATCTCGGTCATGATGGTCGTTGCTATTGTCCATCCTTTGATCATCGTCCCGTGCACGATCGGGGGATCGCATGCGGTGATCTTCGCGCATAGCGGCTTCAGCTGGTATGCTGTATCGGTACAATAAGCAGAAGTACAGTCGTTTGATAAATGAAAACGAAAAAGAGTGTTTGTACGGAGTAGTTGTATGGAAAAGAAAGAGCAAGCAGTGGAGGACGAAAGTCAAGTGGGGCTTAGTCAGCGCAAGCAGTCATTCAGGCTGGGCTTAACTTGACATTTATGTTTGCTTTGCCTTTCAACTTGAAGGGTTTGATCAAGAAACATAGTAAACATATATAATTTGAGAAAACGGGTGGAGGTTTGTTATTGCTGCTTTAGTTGCGAATACGACCATGGCTGGGGTTTGAACATCAAGGTAGTCAGTCCAGTGTGTATAAGACAGAAGCCAATCCCAATTAATTCAATCTTTTCCTCTTCAAAACAAGACAACACTTGAATCACAAGTAATTCTCTTCCTATATTTCACCATGACAACGTCAGAAACTTCCCAGGAGATGTGGGAATTATCGGCCGAGGGCTGCCATGTCGCCCTGACTCACCATCATCTCAACGCCCAGGCCATCATAGATCGTGTACGAAGCCCCTCAGCCGGCGCCATCGTACTCTTTGCAGGTAAAGCCCACTACTCTTGTTAGTCTCTTCCTAGACTAAGCAGAGATAAACCACCAAGGCACAACCCGCGATAACTTTGACGGCAAGCCCGTCAAGGAACTTCAGTACACGGCCTACCACCCCCGAGCCCTGCGCTCCATGCTCTCCATCGCGCAGGACATCCGTACACGGCACGGTCTCCGTGGTGTCGCCATGGTGCATCGCCTCGGAACCGTGCCGATCGGAGAGGAGAGCATCTTGATCGCCGTGTCGGCCCCGCATCGGCAGGCGGCGTGGCGAGCGGGTGAGGAGGCCCTCGAGGAGTGCAAGGCCAAGGTTGAGGTGTGGAAGCGTGAGGAGTTTGAGGGCGACGAAGGCGTATGGAGGGCAAATAGGGATGGCGCTGTGGGACAACGGGAGGGGAGTTCATAATCATTGCGTACGGCCCCAGCAGGGTAAATCAATGAATAGTCTGTTTGTTATCCTATATACGCTGACTCTGGACACATCTTGGATCATTCTCACGGCTTCTTGAGCCGCTCATGCACGTAAACCAACCACCATGCTCGCCAGGCTCTGAGCGTACCTCTATCGCAAAATTCCAACCGCTAAAACTTCATCATAATATCATTATGCACCGTCGCTTCCACCTTGGACGATTATTGACTCGCGCTAATTGTCTGGACGGGGACTTGGGGCGTTTCTTTCTGGTAGACCGGCGGTGGCTCTCTTAGGAACTCGAAGGGACACGGAGGAGGGTGTTTGCCGTTACAACCACCAAACATCACTATATAGGTGTAAGCCGCAGGTATAGATGCCAATTGATTTCGTGCATGGCTTACTGATATGTCCATAGTAGGCCTCCGTGAATGTGACATCGGTGCCCAGTCCTTGGACCTCGACGTCTTCTGTAAATGCCGAGGGGTAAACGACGATGCCGTACTCGGAGTGGAGGATCCTCCAGAATTCGAGAGGAAGCCTGGTTCCATGCGTTAACCACGAGCTTCAAGCGAGAGGCAGTAGAGGCTTACTTGTACTGGCCATGCTTGACACAGGCGTGCATGAACAGGCAGACTGTCTCGAGGACTACGCGACCCTCGTTAACAGCATCGTCTAGCTGGTCATTCTCCAGGTTGTACACCCGTTTCAGGCGCTCTTTGGAGTAGCTCATGGCGATCGACCATCCTTTGGCAATCTTGTCAATGTCCCGCTCTGGCCATTCCGCCATGGCTGCTGGATCTCTGGGGGTTTTAGGGGAGCGTGGGGTTATAGGTGATGGTGTAAGTGATGGTGTAAGTGAGGCTATAACGCTCTCTACCGGACAGTAACCAAGTCGCCCAAGATGGAGTAGAGAGCTTTGAAGAAAAAGAAAATGCTAGGAATTGGATGAATGAAGAGGAAATCGAGCAGCCGGAGCCCATAAGAACCTCTTTGATTTCAAGGACCTGCTGGTTGTCTATTCAGGTGCTCACCACATGCACAAACCTCCGAGGCGCGTGAGAGGAAGCCATCAGGGTGCCTCCTTCACACTCTGATAGCTCTAGCCTCCCTGGCTAAGCTCGAACGCATTCTCCAATAATCATGGCTCAGCGTGGGGTTCATCATGACACCACAACGAGGGGGAGGGGCAACTTCGTGAACCCTTCTGGCCTGCTTCCTTATCACATCTCGTCATCGCCCCATACCGCGTTCGGTAGGCCGATCACGGGATTGAGTCAATTGATGTTAAAGAGATGTAATTATATGGAATTACGTGTAGAGTACGGAGTATGTAGTAAATACTAACGTTAAGTGCTTGGGTATGGACACTATGGCCCGTTCGGTATAAGTAAGGTAGGTCATCATAAAATCAGATCGCTCTTGGTATCTCTTCGCTTCAGTTCAGTTCATCCCCATAAAAGTACAGCCCCCCTCCCCCCTTCATCACAGGGCGTAGTTTTCGGTATGCAAGAAAATCTCCTCCAGCTCATCGTCACCCCAAATCTCTGCCTGTAGTCGCGCTACTGTGTTGGCGACGCCGACTCTCATAGAAGGCGGTCCGCACACAAATACCGCCGTGCGTCGGCCCAGGATGCCCCGCCCGTCGACGCCGCCTGTTGCCCATTCCTTGAGCATGTAGCCCAGATCCGGTCGGCCATATTCCACGCTCCAGCCTCCGTCGATCTGGTGCGGCACGGGGAATGCGAACCGCATAAGGCTCTTTTGGAACTCGGTTGGTGTTTGCGGAAACCCAAAGTCAAAGCCCGAGGGCGGTCCGAACGTGGATGTAGGCCGTGGCCGCGTGGATTCAACGTTGTTGACTCGGAGATGCGCGAGCTCCGGGGCCCGGACCGGGAAGGCTTCTTGATCTATCGGCATTTGCTCCGGAGGTGGTCTTCGGGGCGAGGGTGGTGGGTAGTGAAAGTATGAAGGGTTTCTGTAGTGGAGGTCTCCCTCGTTTGAGCTTTGGTCAATGTGGTCGATTGGCTGTTTCTTATCTTCGAAATAGTCACGGCCCTCGAGTCTCTTGAGGGAGTCTTCCCGGTTTGTAGGCGGTGGCCCAGGGGGTGGGGGTGGGAATGAATGAGGTTGGAGGTACTTCTGCTGCGGAAGAGCCGTGATGCGGTCCTCGTTCTCAGCACGAAGCTCACGCTCGCGCTCTGGGTCGCCCTGTGCCTCAGAATGAATCAGGGCCGAGTTTCGTTTAGATGCGACTCCAGCAACGAAACCATCGAGCTTGTCGTGGAACATGTGACTCAGTGCCCTGGGCCCGCTGGGACCATTCTGGTCAAAGGGAGCCGGCGCATCCATATCAGGGCGTGCCCTCACAGCCGATGTGACAAAGAACTTGCAAGTGACACTATCTGGTGGAGCAGCTTCTCGGCAAATTCGCAGCTCCTCGCGGAACCAGTCCATCGCCTCGAGTCGCTTCAGGGCCCAAACCACTACCACCTTCTTGGTAATCGCTTTGCCATCTCGCATTCTCTTGATCAGGTCCAGAAGCTGTGATACGAGAGCGGTGACACCACTCCCTCCCGCAATGAGGATGCAAGTGTCGAAAGCAGCAAGATCACGGCGCATGCCACCGTAAGGGCCATCTAGGAAAGCACGGTAAGTATGGAACGGTCCTTTTTCGATAGCCGTATCCAAGACCTTGCGAGTAAATCCACCGTAGGGTCGGAAGACCAGTGAACAGTCGCGGTACTGGTCCCCGTACTCCGACGGGAAATCCTCGCTGCATAGTGAGGTGATGGTAAAGGGGTGGTTCTCAAAGAGTGAAATGCCCGGCATTCTCAGATAAACGTACTGGCCAGGCCTCCACCGCATCTGAGTTGGGATGGTGATCTTTATGGCGTTCTCGGCCATCAAAGCAATAGCAGCCTCATCGCCGACCATGAACGACATGCGCCAGGGCTTCGTCCAGTTGAGCTTGAACAGCCTCAGTAAGTAGCAGAATACCCAGATAGCCACCGTGGTCCAGAGGTAGGCCCACGACATCAGGAAGTTCTTTGTATGCCAGAAAAGAAGGCCAACATAGATCATGCCCACTGGGACGTGGAGGATGACAAAAACTTCGTATGCCGCTCTCCTGATGAAGGGAAGGGAAGCAACACACAGCCAGATAAGGGGCACGAGGCAGGCAATGCCTGTACCATAGATGATGCCACTTCCGCCAGGGAATAAGCGCTGGAAAACTTCCATGCCACCATCATCCCACACTGGCTGTATATAAAAGGGAATGGCGTGAACGAGTGATAGGAACAGACAGAGGTAGCCGGCCCAACGGTGGAACACGTTGAGTCGCTCAGGCCCAATACCGATCAAAATGGTCAACAGGTTCGCCTTCATGCTAGTTGCGATGATCCAGGGCGTCAAGGCGACAGAGAGCATGCCTGCCCGGATCGCCAGTGGTGGTGAGCCAAACTGGATACTCTGCCAATAAAGGGGCTGCTGGAGGAAACAGTAGAGGACGACAAAGACGAGAGCGATGAAGACAGTAGCGAGGACTGCCAGTGATGAAAAGGTAATTCGACGTCTTCCCCATACAAAATCCGGGATGGGACGATAGAAGATCCATCGGAAGAGAGCCAGTGTATCGTTGACGATGTTAACCGACGAGAGGTTCGCCTTTGGTTGAAAATGCTTCTCGCCAGACATCATCTCAGGCTCGGGAAAGTGTTGTTGACTCTGGCTAGTCTGCATCCCATGAATGGCATATTCAGTCTCGATGTTGTACATGTGCCGGTAATGTTCCTCCATTTCTGACTTGTACATGGCCTGTCGAATCTTGTCCTGCCAGAAGTGCCAAACACGCATGCAGAAAACGGTGCCGATCAAGGCGAGCGCAAAGTATGACCATCCTCGGCCATACTTTCCAGCCTTATCCCAAGGGTCGACTGTATGCGCTTGGACGAGACCGGGCGGGCTCGTTGGGGTGAGAGGGATGGATATGCGCTTGATGAGGTTCGTGAAGTTCTCGGTGGCCTCTCCAACGACCTCGCGGATATGTAAGTTCGGAGCCATCTCGACCAGCGGCAGAGCTCCGATGCAGGGATTTGATATCGGCGGCGAAGCGCAGTACAGGCCTGCCTTTAGTTCGACATGGACGGCGGGTCACGGAGTTTGGTCAAATGTATATCGATTTCCGGGAGTTTGATAAGAAGTCAAGAGCTTTGAAGGCACTTCTTGGACTCGTCTATCGATTGCTGCATGGATCGGGGGTCTATAGGTGCAGATGGGCGGTAACCAGTCTAAGCCACATCAATTCCAAGAATGCCAGACCCTTGATAAGATGTAACAAGACAGCAGCACAACAGCAAGTGAAAGGACACAAAAACGCCTTTGGCTGAGGAGAGTTGGGAAAGCGAAGGATTAGAACACGGAGCTCCCGTGGGGTTTGGATGGGCATGCGGCCGGATATAGGTAACTATGGCCTCAGACGATCGGATCCTCACCGTTGAGCGGAGCAGGGAGCTTGGGCAGGGTTCAATACAGGGACACGACAGAAGGTGGGTTACCTTTTGTGATATGGCGGCGGCAACAAGGCCTCAGAGGCTTGTCACTTTGTGGTAGCACGGGCATGGGTGGGGAGAGGTGGAACTTGAGATTACCATGTGGGAAGAGTGAGTGCAAGCAGCAGGGAATTGGCTTTTGACGGACGGCCAACGACAAGAGGCAGCATGTCACCGTCAATCCCAGGGACAGCGGCTGACGGAGCGTTGATATTGGCTGATGCCCGCAATGCAGCCTCCCCCACCTGTGGACGGTCCATCCTTGGACACAGCCGCGAGAGAGGAAACGGACGTAGAAACGCAGCAGCGTGATAACTAGAGATGGGTGGGTGGCATGCAAAAGCCCAGGCCAGAACCGGGAGATGCATTGTTTTTTTCCCGGCAGACGAGCCGTCTGGGGCATGGACCAGGGATCGTGAACGATGGCTGGGGTTTTGTTTCTTTTGTTTCTTGTGATGCTGGGGTCTGCGATTAAAGAGGATCAATTTCTCCAACCTCTTTATGAAGCCGTAGTCTTGATGTCTCGATACTGATGGTAATAATCGAATAGCTGTCAGCATTAACAGACCAGGCGAAGGCGTCAAGAGACTCAGCATTGTGATAACTAGGGGTCCTCGAGTGAGCAAAGCTCTCAACATCTGTTGGTTCATCTCGAGATGAGCGTCTGTGATGGCCGCCGGGATTGGCTACTTTGGGCCTTCAAGCACAGGGTTTCTAGCACTTGCCTGTGATCCATGCATCTGCTTGAGCCATCTGCGTTGCTCCGTTCTGCATCCAAGACGGTGGTGGCTTGGGGGCCGGACGGTGGAGGAAGAGGGTGCAGGATCAAGGTGGAGTTGCGAGATGCAACCCTGTGATGGGATGGGATGGGCTCTTCTGATTGGCTCCGTGCCGCGGTGACGGCCCTTGCGAATTCGCGATGGCTTCTTGAGCGGGCGGTAACAGGAGGGATTTGATTGGGCAATCGAGGTTTTAATCGCGTGCGTCGTCGATTCGTGCACTGCTTCTCGGTGATGAGAATCATCCGAGCGGGTGGATAAGTAAGTTACGTACCTAGGTACAGCATGCAACGGCTTGCTCATGCCGGAAGAAGCATCCGCCGTTGCATGCATCGGCCCCGACATGATCGTTCAAGTGTCTGTTGGTGATATCTTCAACTCCCATGCGCCGTCGCTACGGTCCGAAGCGGGACAGCGGCGAGGCACCGTGAGTGTGAGGGACCAACAAAGGATCCAAGCTCCCTGGTCTCTTCCCCGCTCGGGCATGGATAATACCAGATCTCTACGGATACACGGTACGTACTCTGCTGCGTCACGTGTAACATTGATCTCGTTCCCGCCCCCTAAGTCCGTGATCTGCGGTAGCTCTCGATGCACAATAGATCGTCCAGCAAGAGAGAATCAAAGAGCTGTGTGCTGCGGCTCATGAATCTGATATGCTTCACTACTGCTGACTGTACTTTATTAATTCTGACGTTAGATGAGGGCGAGTTGGACTTTGCTTTAGTGCAGTAAGCGTCGAACCTAACTACCTAGTTAGATAGTACTCATATAAAAAACATCCCTCGGTCACGTAGAAGCTGCCTAGGCTTGCCTCTCTTGCATAGTCCTGCTGTCAATACTCAACCGCCAGCGGAAATGAGAAAACAACAAGTCGTGATTGCCGGCGGGGGCCTAGGGGGCCTGACTGCTGCGTGCCGGCTCGCACGGGATGGACACGAGGTTGATCTCTATGAGAGGTCAGAGTCGCTCTCGACAGCCAGCGGTGCCATATTCATTCGATCCAACGGCATACGGTGTTTCTACCGTTGGCAAATGCGCGACGCCTTGGAGGCTGTGACAGCCCCGATCAAGGAGCACGAGACGCGCAATGGAAATACAAATGAGCTCCTCCACCGGCTCAGTCCTGCCATCTACTCAACTTATCCCGAGTGGTCGACGGATCGTCAAGCACTGCAGACTGTGCTATACAATGAGGCCCTGAGTGCGGGAGCAAGAGTGCATTTTGGGAAGGAGATTGTAGATATTGATGAAGATGACCACCACGCCTATGCGACCTGCAAAGATGGCACCAGTATCACAGCGGATTTGCTTCTGGCGGCCGATGGTATATCCTCACGTCTACGTCCCAAGGTACTCAAACATACGGATCCAGCCCGTCTCGCCGTGATTCGAGCGCCATCTACACATTACCCAACCGAACTGCCCGTCGACATGCTCGCCAACAGTGAGACGACAAAGTTTATATGCCGCCAACCAGAATCTGAGAATGGCATCATGTGGGCTGGTCATGGAGGATATGCCATTGGCAAGTACAATCATCTTCGCGGCCTCTTCAATCTGATGTTCTCGATTCAGCATGGCCCTGCAGACAGTGAATCTAGCGAGCAAAAGCTGTTTGACGCGACCAGTGATGTAAAAGTGATCAGAGACTTTTTCGCATCCTATCATCCTACAGTCTCTGCCATGGCGAACATGGTACAATCATGCTCCCGATGGCGGCTGGCCAGGCTTGAGCCCTTGGATACTTGGTCGAGCCCTGCACGGAGATTGGTGCTTCTAGGAGACTCGGCCCACGCCATGCTGCCCAACCTGGCCGAGGGATTCAGCTCGATCGTGGAGGATATCGATGCCTTATCTTTGCTACTGCTCGAGAGCGGTCAAGAGATGGCAGGCCTTGTCGAGATGTGGGAGGGGATTCGCATACCTAGGGTAACGCGACTGCAGAATGGCTCGACGTGGAATTACCGGCTGTACAATTCGGGCAAGCCCCCGGGCTCTGAGTTGACCGAGGAGCAAAGAAGCATGGATATGGGCGATGGTGATGGTGACGCACCCTTTAACACTCTTCCTTTCGACAAGTGGATGTTTGACTATGACACTGCTAAGCATGTAAGTCGGATAGCATCAGACATGCGTCTCGGGGTTTCTGACAGCGACTAGGTCAAAGATGCTTTGAAGCCTCTTCAGAGTCCTACCAAGTGAGGAAATCAGTCAGAACCGACACAGTTGGCTTTCAGCAAATGTGTAGCTCCTCTGACAACATCACCATGCACTCTTCTTATGTTGAAAGTGGCTCTATAGATAGAGCGAGCGAGCCTTTAACGGAAGTCTGAAACCAGAAATGTTCGAGTCTTCTGCATAGTAGTAAGATGTATAAAAGCGCGAGGCTATTCAACGTGAACATCGGCATTATAGCAGTCCACTCAGCTCTGACATCAAGAGGTAATAAGGTGAAGATGCACGGAGCCGGGTGAGCTCTGCCGGAGCTCGCTCGCCCTGGACTTTCCTTCAGAGTGAACCAGGCATACATACACATGTGATTGATTTATGCTATCACATATCGCTGCACTTGAATGGCTTCTCTGTTATATCACAGTAATTACCTGTTTCAAAAGTGTGTTTAAACGCGTCGCTGGCATCCTCACCTACCACGTCTTTCCTTATCTCAAAGTTCATTCCTATTACCAAGACTAGTAACTATCGATTTTCCTTGCTTACTGGTCCAATACAATCAAATAATACTAGATATTTCTTCCTATCTCGACGATGGATTGATTGTTACTTAGCCCCAGATAAATACTCAGATCCACTGTTGATATGCCTTAGACATTGCCTCGTGGCACTCTTTCAATTGGCCTCCGCACCTGAGCCAGAAATAAGCATACACTTTTTCTTTGTAATATTGCGAGAGACGATGAATGCTTGAATTCTTTGTCGGAAAGATCAGCAGCATGTTCGTAGGAAGTGCTGAAGAAGTTCTTGTGAGGATATTGCTGTAGTGTGTATACAGCTACGTTAATTGAAAGAAGAGGAAACACAATGTGTTCCCGAGAGTAGCCGCCCAGTTCTTGCCCTCATGGTTAAAGAAGGACAATGAGATAACTTCGTTTCTCATACGACTGCTACCAGGCAGTCTGTAATATATGTCGAAGTGCACAAGCACCCATGGTGGCAGTAGCTATTAACATTGGTACCCTGTAACAGGTCGAATAAGTACTCCCGTGCGTACGTACACATACCGCTTGGCTCAGCCTTGTACCCCGCTGGATATTGATTGGCTATAGCCCTTATAGACCCACTGGCAGACCTTACGAGGCTGCCACTTTTCTTCCAACTTTTCATCATCCACTCCAACGTTCATGCGTTGCCATTGTTTTAAACGCCGTGAAATTGCGCCCGACATCTTGTATTCGACGCATAATACTTGAGAAACCGACGCTGTTGACCATCAGAATGGCACACGCTACGGGAATCTCCCGTGCCACCTTCGCAAAGCTTTCACCTCATCCATACTTGCTCGCCAATCTTGAACCCTCCTCCGACGATGTACCCCCTGCTCGAAGCAACGGCCGGGCCCCAACCGAAGTCCGATCTCCAACAGTTAACGTATCAAGCTTGTCGCATGCTCATGGCAGTGCCGTTGTGCGAGTGGGTGACACGACCGTCATCTGCGGCGTCCGGGGCGAGACGATCCTGACCCCCAACATCCCGAGCTATCGCGCCTCAAACACCGAAACAGAGTTGAAGGAGTACGACCTCTTGGTCCCCAACATCGAGCTTGCCACAGGCTGTGCACCTCAGTTTCTACCGGGTGGCCCGCCAACCACGTTGGCCCAGACCCTGAGCACTCGGATATACTCCCTCCTCCACAGCTCAAAGATCATCAAACCCGAGGAATTGCGGATACAACACACACAGCCTACTGAAGATATTCAAGCCGACGAAGATCGCATGGAAGATGATGTGTCAGACACAGGAGACGGCAATCAGGTTGTCGTGGCTTACTGGGTACTCTACATCGACATCTTTTTCATATCATTTGATGGAAACCCGTTCGATGCTGCTTGGGCCGCCACTATGGCTGCGCTACGAGATACAAAGCTCCCAACAGCGCGGTACGACGCAGACCGGGAAATGATCATTTGTTCTCGCAACAAATCGAATCCTCTCACAATCACCAACCTCCCGATTGCCTGCACAGCAGTCGTCTTCACTGGCAAAGAGACCGATCGGCCTACTGACGATAAGTTCTGGATGCTTGCCGACCCTGACAGACTGGAAGAGTCACTATGTGACGAGAGTGTGACTATCGTGGTGGATTGTCAGGGTGGAGACGTCAAGATATTATCCATCTCAAAGCACGGAGGCACTGTCTTGACTCCTCAGCTTCTCACATCGAAGCAATTCCTAGGCTGGGCGACTAAGCGGTGGGAGGAGTTTAACGCAGCAATCACTCAGTCATAGAACAATGATACCCTAATGCGAATGCACTACCAATTCTGCCCACTGCTGGTATATGCGACTTGTATCCTTGTACTGCATACATCTACGTCGCCTCATATTGATCATGATAATTTGCGGAGAAATGTGTCAAACCATTCGAACCACCCTTTCAGACTTGAATTCTAGGGCGGTAGATACCGGAAGACGACTCATTCTACCACTCAGAAAGTGAGTAGTAATGAAACTACCCACGCCGCAGCAATGTTCCTCCAGAGTAGGTAGATATTGCATAATGGGCTGAGCGGATGATGAAGGAAAAAATCAAAAGAGAATCAAGGAGAAAAGTTGACCAAATTTCAGTAGATGAGCTGTGAGCGCACGGACCAACATACTTCTACCCCACCCAAATCTCGTGCAAACCTAATCTTCGCGCCATCAAAAAGCCAGACTCAACTTCCTCTTCTTCCTTCCTCCATCTTCATTCTCCCTCACCATGGAATCCCTCTCAGAAACAACTTGGGATGTAGTGATCAGCGGCACTGGGTTACAACAGTCCCTCCTCGCCCTGTAAGCTTTTGGATTCCATCGTCGAGATTATCGCCCCGGTCGGACTGACCCAGCCTTCTTTTCCTTGAAGAGCTTTGTCGCGTTCAGGCAAGAACATACTCCATGTCGACCCCAATGACTACTACGGAGGCTGCGAGGCCGCCTTTAGTCTGCAGGAGGCAGATGAGTGGGCCGAGAAGCATCGGTCCGCCGATGACGGACAGCTGTTCGCTTCGGCCGAGGTGAAACGTGATGCTGATAGCTTAGGCTCGTCACGCGCTTACAGCCTGGCCTTGGCGCCTCAGCTGATACACTCGCGATCAAAGCTGGTTACTCAGCTGGTCGACTCGAGAGCATTCCGCCAAATCGAGTTCCTCGCTGTCGGTTCCTTCTACGTCTACCAACCAATGTCCGGAGCCGCCTCGACGCCCTCGCTCAGCCGGATACCCTCTACTCGAGAAGATGTCTTCTCCAACACATCCATCGCTGCCCGGTCCAAGCGGTCCTTGATGAAGTTCCTCAAGTTTGTGCTTGATTATGATTCGGAGCCTCAAACCGATATATGGCAGCCGCACGCCGATGACCTTTTGGTGGAGTTTCTCGCCTCAAACTTCAAACTCGACGCAGATCTCCAGTCTTATATCATCACTCTGACGTTGAGTTATGATGGCAAGGTTTCTGTCAAGGACGGCCTCAAGGCGATCAACCGGCACTTGACGTCGATGGGTGTTTTTGGCCCGGGTTTCGCTGCAGTGTACCCCAAATGGGGCGGTCTCTCGGAGGTGGCTCAAGTGGGCTGTCGGGCTGCTGCTGTTGGTGGTGCTGTCTACATGCTCGGCTCTGGAGTCAAGCACTCACGCCAACAGCCTGACCGTACTGAGGCACCATTGGACCTGACATTTACTAACGACATCGAGGTGAAAGCGAGGCTGTTGGTGCAGGCCACTGAGAAGGCTGAATCTGACCATCGCGTCAGCAGACTTACTGCAGTTACAAAATCCGACTTGTCGTCTGTCTTTGAACTGCTCATTGAGGGCGCTCCAACGCCTGCTGTCGCGGTGATTGCCTTTCCTGCGGGCTCGATCTCTGACGGGGATGGAAAGCCCTTAGAGTATCCAGTGTATGCAATGGTACACTCCAGCGACACAGGGGAGTGCCCTTCTGGACAATGTGAGTTACACCGCCTTATTTTCTCTTTTCCTGGTGTTATGATGATTCACATTTCGAATACTTATCTACATTGGCTGAATTTCATTGACGATAACTACCTCTGACAAACTGATACACACCTCCTTGTCCTACATTTCCGTTACTGCATAAGCTTGGAATGATCTTGGCGCTAACGAAAATCAACAGATGTCATATATCTCAGCACGGTCCGTATGCAGTCTACGAAATCCATCCTCGAGACAGTTCTGTCGTCTCTCATTCATGCAGTTACCGGCTCGCCAGCGTCTCCTTGCCTTTACCAACTGTACTACGAGCAGAGCAATGGCACCAACTCTTTGACCGCGAACGGTAACATTGCTACTTTTTCATCTTCCACGACGAGCCTCGCCTTCGATGACTCTATTTTGGATTCTGCCCGAGAGGCCTGGAATATAGCCATTGGCTCATCTAATGATGCGGATGACGAGTACATGAAGTTTGAGGACCGTGAAGGTGGAGGGGACGATGATTACGACTAGATAATGACCTTGCAATAACAATAAATTTCAATCCATGATTCGAAGGTTTGGTCTCCGATGTGAATAATCTCTGTATCCCATGGTTGCTAACTTGGCCCGTAATGTTACCCTTTCGCCAGAGAGTTACCCACTTGTGCATTGCCTTCCCATCCCAAAGCCCACCAAGATGCTGATCCCATTTGTCCTCCCCAGATAGGTGCCAGTGCCCATCAGCTCCAATATCCCATGATCCCATATTGTTGCAAGTCAAATCAGCCCGCAACTCCAAAAACAATAACATCCCGAAAACAAGTCAGTCCATGTCGTTCTGAACTCCGAAACTATGTCCATGTGTTGTCCCGTTGTAAGTCTCGCATTTTGCGGTAAATGGAAAAGAAATGATAAGAAAGAGACCAGATATACTCCATAGTTGCAACCCAAAATCTACGCCAACTCATCAGCCATGTCGTCGTTCTGCTGAGGAAGTGTGAGGCCGAGGCGGATCGTGCCGTAGGGTCGCTTCTCCTTGATGCCGTCCTGCTCCACAGCGAGGGCGTTCTTGGTCGCCAGAGTAAGGACATGCATAAAAGCCTCGGTGACGAACTGCCTCATGCTGGCAGTGTCCTCCAGTTCGTTGGTGAGTGTGTCGAAATTGATCCAACGACGGTTGGCTCGGTCGCGAGGACGAGTGTAGCCCTTGACCTGGGCCCTGTCAGTGGCATAGCCCAAGAAATCAAGCGCAGAACCGTCAAGACCGTGGGACGAAGTCTGTGTGTCGCCTCCGGCAGGGAGCTCCACATCATCCATCAACTCTTCGTGTCCTATGGAAGAGTCCTGGGAGTACAGCTGTGGAAAGTCGTCGGAACCGTATGGTAAGCCAGGGAGGTCACTCCAGCGCTCAATGGAGCGTACGGCGCTGCCACGGGCAAGTAGGGGGCTTGGAGCGGGATGTTTCTTTTGCACACTTCCATGGCCTCGAATAGAGGAACCAGGGGCGACAGAGGGAGCACGACTCCAAGGAGCCATGGATGACGAATGTCGGTCTTCAAGGCCCGGAGCTGCCTCCATTCCCATCTCAGGGGCCATATCGTCGGCGAAAATGACAGCACCAGCATCCTCAACAAGACCGCGCCCAAACTCATCATCTATTTTCTGTCGGACTTGTCTTTCTTTGTACTGTTGATCATCGAAAGCTTCGGCTGAAGTACGACGTCGACCTCGCGGCACAGGATCGTGCTCTTGCTCTGGCTCTCGCCCTTGGATGCTGGCCAAAAGGGACATTCCTGCGAAAGGTTTGGCAAGAGGATGGATTACTCCGGTGGTTAACTTTCCGATACCCGCAAGACCATGTTCAAAGAGCAGAGCCATCGCATTCTTTCGCGCTTGAGATTGGGTAGTTGTTGGGCATGGCTTGCTGTTGTCCTTCATGTTTTGGAGATAATTCTGGGACCAACTTCGGACTGCGGCGACTGGGATGTCTTGTCTCAAATCAACCATTTGCTGTATCTTGCGGGGTCGCCCTCGTCGTAAAGGTGCTTTGGCCTGCTCGCTCTCTGTTGATACAGAGGTTGGCACAGCCGAGGAAGTGGGATTTTTGGCGACTGAACGTCGTGGAAATGGTTCTGCGTCAGGTAACGCATCTTCGCCCAGAATCATCACGTTATCGCCGTCAGCCTGAACCCCCCCAGGGCCAGTCATAGTAATATGGTCGGATTTCTCGTGGAGATGATCTCGGAACGCCTCCGACCCAGGAAGAGGAGGAAGCTCTGGTTCGGGGTCACCAAATCCAATCAGGTTACCGTCCTCATCGAAGTTGAGGTCGATGCCAGGCACAAGCTCAAGGTCTTCTTCGCCGAAAGGGTTGAACCCTGTGGTGGGGTTCTGTAGGTTGAAGGGCTTCGGAAATGGAGAGTCGGCATCAAGGTCAGATGGAAGACGGTAGCTGCCGGCCGAATGTGAAGACCGTGGCAGGTCAAAGCCCAGTAGTGAATGGTTTCTGCCTGAAGAGCTGGTGCCTTGAGTCAAAGGAGTCACTTGAGAAAAGTCCTTCATAGAAAACTGGGTTGAAAGGAAAACCAAGTCGTCAACACTGGCGAGCAGGTCGAGGTTTGGTAGACTGTTGGAAGGGTCGAAGTTTGGGTCATCCTGGAGAGTGATTTGGTGGCGCCTTGGTAGGTAAGTGAATGCCTTAAAAAGGATATAGAAAAGAGTAAGGAGGACCTACTTCGCCTTGCCCGCACCCGGGTCCGTCTCACTTGTTTGCATGGCTCGAAAGAAAGTCATCATGTCGGACTGCGTCTTTTCCGCATCTGAAAGGACGTAGCGGCACTGCTGAGAAAACACGCGGGAAACACCGTAGAGGAGGTTTCCCTGTAGGCGCAAGGCCAAAGGAGCTCCAGGATGGATGATGGTCTCGCAAGCCTTGGGGACGTTGACCTCTTGGATGGCCTTTCTGGTCAGCCTCTTTTGGGTTGTTTTGCCAACCGTGGCCACAAGCCTGTAGTCTAGGATCAGCAGAGCTCATCAAGAGGAAGAGAAGAGGAGATATACCAGATGGTGGCAACCCCATACTGGGTGTTACTGAGGACTAACAAGCTAGTTAGCTAGCTATAGATGAGAAGCCGGAGACACTCGGCAGACTCACTCTCGTGGCTATAGAACATGTTGGTTTACCATGCGCAGTAGAAGCTTGGAACAAACGCGGAGACTCTCAACGATAAGGATAAGTGAATGTAAGCCAGGCTTTTGGCTACCAGTCTCAGTAAACCCGTTGTACTGCGGAGCCGATATGAAGCTGGCTGAGATCCTGGCTGTGAAGCTGGCAGAGGTTGGGGAGTGATTTCAGGGAAAGACAAAGTTCAAAGAAGAGGAAGGAGAGGAAATGAAAGGAAAGGTACCTAACCAGAGAAGGGCGAACGTGACGGCATTGATAACGCGTCAACTAAAGATGGGAAAGAGGCCATTGGGTTTAGATTTTGGCAACTGGCAGGCACTGTCAAGCAGCTGGCAACCAAGGCAGCAGCAACTGGCAACTGGCAACTGGCAAATGAGAGCTTACATTAATGTACATATTATAAGAGTAGCGGATACTTGAAAACACTCGTTTCTTTCATAACGTGCATCGATAATCGACCTGTAAGCTGTTGCTGTAGTGCGATATTGGTCTCTGATATCCAATACAAGACACCCTGGAAGTTCAGAGAATTAGTTAGCCAGTGCTCAATTCTCATATGTAGCAGGACCAGTTGCCTTTATTAAAGAAGTTAACTAAGTACATATACTATGATCAACAAGACTCCCAGTATGTTTATCTGAAGTGCATGAAACTGCTATGTTGTGGTCGCAATATATAAACTAAATCATCTATTTACAGGCGCGTTGTATGAGACTGATCTCGGAAGCGAACCATGATGGTATATCCACCTCTTGACTTTCTGGCTCTCAGTCGCTCGGTTCGTTGATTTCAAGGTCACCGCCCAAGGGAAGTCTGAATCATTCATATATGTAACTTCAAAACTCTCCCTCCATAAGCTCAGGTTGCGTGGTCTAGTTGGTTATGGCATCTCGTTAACACCGAGAAGGTCCGCGGTTCGATCCCGTGCGGAACCATTCTTTTGCCGGTCTCATCTCGTTGAGACATCATGGCGACCATCTTTTTGGAGGCTCATGTAGAATACAGTAATATACTCTGTATGATACTTGCAGTTGAATTGGTTATTTTTAGCATTGAGTTTCAGATATAAAATGTAAAGCTGAGCTCGATGGGAAGTTTAAATTCCGACTTGGCGAATATCTTGCTTTTGGCTCCCAGTTGATAGGAGCCGTTCGGTCTCGTAAGTTATACAAACATCCTGTCAGAGAACTGGCCAAAACTCGTCCTATTTTCGTCTTCGTCTTCTTGGACCGTAAGGCAATCCTGCCAGTACACAGTGTTTACTTGTGAGTAGTCCGAAGACCTGTTCCGGTAGCGAGGAGGGCAGCGCAAAGCCCAAGGAATGCTACCGCCGTGGAAGCCCCAAAGGCGTACTTGAGACCATCATAATAGACGAGTCGTGCCTTGAGCTGCACATCTGGCGGAAGATGGCGAATAAAGTCCACCGAGTGTCGGATCTGGTCGATGATCTAGAAACAAAGAGAATCAGCACACGTCGGACACGTTACGGGAGCGGTTGGCAGCATGAGGAAAAGGGTCGTACTCTCCATTTGTCTGGTACCTCGCTCAATGCATCCGGCAACCGGACGCTGAGCGTATTTTGCACAATGGCCGAGGTGATGGAGACACCCCAGACGGTACCCAGAGAGCGAATGAGATAGACGGTCGAAGCGGTGACGGCGTGGTCTCAGGGCTTCTCGTCAGTAAACAAAGACGATTGACGCGAGGGGCATACTCACCAGCGTGGTCGAATGAGGCAAGGGAAGTAAAGAGGATGCCAGGGTAGATGATGCCCTGGCCCAGATTCGCAGGGAAGACAAACACAAAGTACTTCCACGTTGAATCCTCGAATCCCAGAGAGGTGACCAGAGCATTGCCGACTACCATGAACAGAGCTCCAACGCGTACAAGAGCAATCAGCCTGCCCCAGCGGGTCATGACAACCCCGGCAATGACACCGCCAATTGGCGTTGCTAGCGAGGGGATCGCAAGACGCGCACCAGCCGTCGTGGCCGAGTCAAGCAGAACGACCTGGAAGAAGAGCGGGAGCATGAACAGGTACTATGGAACGAGTCAGTACATGTAAGCAACCAGCGATGGGTAAAGCTCACGCCATAAGCGGCCATGCCGGCGCAGACGTTTGCAGCTTGGGTCGCTATCGGCAGTCTCCCCTGAAGCAGACGAAGCGGAACCACAGGGATGGCACTCGTCTTTGCCTCGACCAAGAGGAACAAGGCAAACAGAACGAGGCTGCCAGCCAAGGATCCGATCACCCAGGGGCTACTCCAGGGCAGTTCGTTACCCCCTAGACTAAGCCCGACAAGTTGGACCGAGACGGCAACGACGAGGAGCAGAGAGCCAGAAAAGTCGACTCTCTTCCAGACGGTCCCCAGGCCGTCGTCAAGAGAGAAGCCACCGGGCTGGTCTGCAACAGCAAGGGCCCCAATCACCAATGCCACAGCAGATACTGGAACCTGCAGGAGGAAACACCATCGCCAGCCGATATGGTCTGCAATCGAGCCGCCGAAAGACGCCCCAGCGATAGCGCCGAAGCCAAAGATACCATTCTGAAGAGCCTGATACATACCGCGCTTGCGGAAGGGAATCATATCCGAGTTGATGATGGTGGCTTATACGGGTCAGCTTCCGCCGTATCAGAAACACATCTGTCGATAGTCTCACTCACCCATTGTCATCAACCCGCCTCCGCCAAAGCCGCTCAACGCTCGCAGACAGTTGAGCACAACCACATTGTTGGCGAGACCGCACCCAAGACACCCAATGGCAAAGGTAACGGTCGAGATGAAGAAGCACAAGCGACGGCCAAAGATGTCGGAAACTCTTCCGTAGAGCGGCTGGAAGGCGGTGCTGGTGATGAGATACGAAGTCGTCAACCACGACGCCGTGTTGGCAGCGTCAAACTCGGAGCTAATGACGGCGTAAGTGGCAGCGGTGATGGTGCTATCAAGGCCGTAGAGAAAGACATTGGACATGATGGCCAACTGGATCCAGATGAAACCACGCGGGGGTCTCCATGAATCCTCATCGGGAGCGCGGAGCAGGGGCTGATCCTCGCGCGGCTCGATGTTGTCGTCACCATCTGGCTGCGACGAGGGGCTCACAGTCCCAGGTTCAGGACTTGAAGGACGTGAATTCCGCATGATGGGTGACAGAAGTTGAGGCTCTTGGTCGGAGGTACACGATAGAGAATTGTGTATAATTGAGTTGAGACGTTGTGTCTAGATGTTGTGCGCGCGACTGAGACCTAACTAGTTAATCAACAGGTGCCATACAAGATATGATGCTCAAAATCAGGAACCTCAACGTGTGTGGTAACATCGGTGCGACTCAGATGTCGACATCTGATCTCTATATCACGTATTCCAGGAACTGGTGGATCCTTCTGCAACGTCGGGTTTGCCAAGTCGAAAAGATTCTATTATACTAACGTCATGGTACTTATATCTCGATGCAGCTCGTCGTTATACAGCCTCTCTCTACAGCCCTCAAGGGGTGAATATGTGAAGTGGGTGTAAGAGACCCGCTGTTAGATTCACCCAATATAAAGCTTCAAAGCTGCCAAACAAGACCTAAAAGGAACAGTAGAGCTAACTATGTCTTAGCAGAACTATACCACTTATAATATGCTGTTCTGCTAAGAGGTAGGTCAATCTACCTAGAATCAAAGTGGACTCTCTACACCCACTTCACATATTCACCCCTTGAGGGCTGTACTTTGGTCAATCACGCAATGCAATACCTTGCGCTGGCGTAAAGCTCAATCGTTGCTCTGCCATCAAGTATTACGACGATCACCCCCGCTCATCAACTTCTCAATAATACATAGGTTACCCAATACCTGAACAATGACGTGCTATTTCCCCTCTTACATACTGCACGGCGATATCATAGTGCCCATGAGAATATAACTAGTCTAATATATCACCTTGTGGACGCCAACTCGAGACTAGACACCTGATCTTATACATTCTGTAAACTTGAAAGAATTACACGCTTTCTTTACAACTAAACTTGAGTATTTGTGGTGGTTTATAGGGATTGTAGATTTCATCAAGGTGAATGTACCTTTTCATGAGTAAGATGGAGATCCAGGCCGCTGACGCTACTAGCACCGCGTACAATTCATGCCCATCATGAGGTCCTCTCTTGCGAGTCTCGCGGTAGCTTCTCTGGCTCTCGCTCCGCTCGCCGTGGCCGACTGGCAGTTCCGCTCTCGTCCAGATCTTGCTCCTCCTCGTCTCAACATCACCATCCCCGCCACCGACGAGGTCGAGCCGGGCTATCTGTTCGTGGCCCCTTTTGCGGGCTACCCAGATACGCCTACAGAGCAGCACGGCCCTCGCCAGGCCGGCCCGTACATCTTTCGGGACAACGGCGACTTGGTCTGGTCGGGCTATGGCATCTACAGCATCTGGGCCACCAACTTCCAAGCTGGGCGCTGGAAGGGCAAAGATATCCTCTTCAGCTTCGAGGGCGACCACAATGCTGGTTATGGCCACGGCCATGGCCATATCACGATTGTGGATCAGCACTATGAGACGATCCGTGAGCTGCGTGCTGGAAACCACAAGTTGGTGGATAAGCACGAGTTCCACATCGTTAACGAGGAGACGGGTCTGATCCAGATCTACCAGCCTGTTCCCCGAGATCTTAGAAAATGGGGAGCCGGTCCTAAGCAGCAGTGGATTGTGAATGCCATCATCCAAGGTTGGTTTCGATGTGCTCCCTCTGTCAACAGCCACTAACAAAGCACCAGAGCTTGATATCTCGACTGGCGAACTCTTATTCGAGTGGGCTAGCCTGGACCACGTCCAGCCAGATGGTAAGCTGCTCTTGTTAACAAAACCAGCCCTCGACGTTACTGATTCCTTAGCAGAAGCTGTTCTGCCCATCAACCCTGGCCAAGCCGGCTCCGGCTACAATAGCTCCGACGCATGGGACTACTTCCATATCAACAGTGTCGACAAGGACGCCGAGGGCAACTACCTGATCTCCGCCCGCGACGCCTGCGCCATCCACAAGATCAACGGCACCGATGGTTCCATCATCTGGCGCCTCCATGGCCGACGCTCTGACTTCCACGTCCCCGACGATGCCAAGTTCTGCTTCCAGCACCACGCGCGCTGGCTCTCACAAGAGGACGGCGTCGAGGTCATCAGTCTGTACGACAACAGCGCCCACGGAACGGAGCACAGCGGCGGCTCCGAGGTACACACCGCGCCGACGAGCAGCGGCAAGATCTTGCGCCTCAACACTACCTCGTGGACGGCTGAGCTGGTCGCCGGGTACTTTCCACCAGATGGTCTTCGCTCCAAGTCCCAGGGCAGCACGCAGGTTCTCCCAGGCGGAAACGTTCTTGTCAACTGGGGTTCTGAGGGAGCGCTGACCGAGTTCACCGCTGGCGGCACGCCAATCTTCCATGCTTATGTGGACTCGGGCTTCCTCGATCTCGGGGCCGAGAACTATAGGGCCTTTCGATACAACTGGACGGGTCTGCCAAACGAGCAACCTGCTATCGTGGCACTCAAGGGTGGGCATGTCACTAAAGCCTACGTCTCATGGAACGGAGATACCGAGACAGTCGCATGGCGGTTTTACGCCGTCACTGACGAGTACGGCTCTCGGGACTTTGTTGGCGAGGCAGAGCGCACCAGCTTCGAGACAAGCTTATCATTCTTCAACGAGGATATCACCAGCGTCGTCGCCGAGGCCATCAACGCGCGGGGCAAAGTTCTCACATCGACAGCCCCTGTCCCTGTTGAAGCTGAGGTTCTTCCGTGGGATGAACAGATCCATGTAGAGGGTCAGAAGCCATTGGATGGATACACCACTTGGGGAGTTGATCTCTAGCTTAAGCAGTATGCCTCTGGAGGTGACAACATGTTGGCATGTTAGTTCTCGAGCACCAAGCAGGGGTCAAAAATGGCTTCACCTGATACAAGTGGTGGTCATCTGTGGCTTGAGATTGCACAGCAAGCACTTTGCCTGTATTGTTTCACCAAGTCGAACTTACTGTTTTGCACTTCATACCGCTCTTTTCTCAGTTAGCTGTGGCTGTTTCGCATCACGTCGCTCATTTCGTTGATTGCGCGGTTACTCATGATGTCTTCAACACCTTCGCTCTTTTCAAAAAGCACTTGCTTCCAGGGCAGTATGCGGATAACCTGAGACTAGAAATATACCGCTCAAGGTCAGGGCAAGAATACACATTCATTACCACAATTCTTCTTCTGCTGGACATCGCTCACGAACTGTTGTTGAAATCTCTGGTAGTATCATTGAGTCCTATAAAAACGCTATGTCCGCCTTCAGCTATATTTCGCCGTGATATAACCCCCTTGTTCCAATATATACAGTTCGAAAGTAAACCCTGCTTCACCTGCTGCCTTCTTAGCACATCCTCTACCAGGTGAAGCTCTCCTCCACAAAGTCCACAACGCTCGAACCCTGCACCGACCGGGCGGCCCCTCGAACATCGTCCGCAAGGGCGCCAGGTCCGCACACGGTGACGCACATCGCTCCCATCTGCTCTTGCACCTCCTTTTGGAGCAAGAGCGGGATATTCGGTCGTCCCGGAAACATGCGCACTGTGGCGCTAGCACTGACAATATCGCGTGGGTTCTGGGGACGGGTGACGAATATCTGGACGCGGAGAATGTCCTTGCGGTTTGGGATGCGTAGTATTGTGTCCATGTATGGACGCACCCACTCGAGGGATTCGTATTCGCGGATGATCCAGACGAGCGTAATGCGTCGGGTGGCGGTCGTGCCCTCGTTGTATCCGTCGAGCAGGTGGCGCATATAGGAGATTTGGTGGGTGATTCCAGTCGAACCGGCAAAGAGGACGGCATGGCCATACGAGTCGAGGCTGTTGTGTCCGGCGTAGGGGCCTTCCATTGCAGCCCTGATGCGCAGTCCCTTGTGTGCCCTTGAGGCGCGGTCATGAAGCTTCTTCGTGAGACCGGTCTGAGCTCCAATTAGGAACGAGACGGAAGTGGTCATGCTTGCTTTGTCTATAGCGTGGAGGGGCTGCTTCTCGTCAACAGGTAAGGAGCTGTCGGGAGTGTGTTCGGCCCAGGCGATGGAGAAAGGATGGCTCTCCCAGGCTCTTAGCCCCCAAAATCGCAGGTAGGCGTGGGTACCAGGCTCGACGTCCACATATCGAGGCAAATGAATTGTCACCCGAGTGACGTTGCCAGGTAAAGCCTCACAGACTGCATTGCTAAAACCCTTGGAAGACCAGTTGACGTAGACAACCCGAAGCATGCGCGCGAGACGGTCGGCGAACCAGATTGCCATGATAGCCATAATCCAAGGGAGCTGGGGAAGCCCACCGGGGAGTGCAGACGAGGCACAGTGTGCCCAGGTAGCTACGAATGTGATGAAGGCCAGGACGATATGAACGTTGAGAAAGGTTTCATAAAAGGCGTGTCGCAAGGGCGAGACGGACAGCATAAAGAGGAGGACCATAGCCACCGTACCAATTGCGCCAGAGCCCACGAAAAGGTTCGTTGTGATGGAATGACGGACGCCTTCCCAGCCCAAATCAGCAACAGCAACGATGGCCCAGGCGATGGTGTGGATGACGGCCTCGAGAACCACGATGCGGCCCATCCATCGATGCAACAGGTTGTAGGTGTCGAAGCTGATCTTCAGAAGGCCGATAAGGGGGTTGTTGCGCCCGGCAAAGATGATCAGGGGCACCATGTTGACGAGGGACAGTGTTCCAGAACGGCCTCGAAGCTCGGCGCAAAAGGCCATCTTATTCTCGTTATGCCAGTTGAGGACAAACATGTAGGCAAAGTTGCTACCCAGGTAGATAAAGAGGATGATGAAGTGAAGTCGCGAGGGGAGGGTGCCAACACTGATGGCTGCGGAGATCTTGAACTCTCTGTTATGGCGCTTGTTCCACAAGGGCGCATAGATGAGATGCTTCTTCATTCCGGGCATCCAGCTCCACTGGGAAATCCTCCAGTATCCTTGCTTCTGACCAGATACGTTCATGGCCGACACCTGGCGGAGCCTGGCCCAGAGGATCTCGAGGATACGGATGGCGAGGACTATGAGGGCGAAGATGCCCAGGGTCCACCACAGAGCATCTTTGAAGAGTAGGTTCATAGGCTGGTTGACGCCATCGAGATTTGAGTGATAGTTTGGAGTTTCTGATGATGCTTCGGCATCCGCGTGAGCTTCTTCGGCGCGAGTGTGTAGAGTCGAGGTGGGGGTAAACGAGTTGATATTGGCGATCCGGCGCCAGTGAAAATCCATCGTGTCGAGAGTAGCTCACGAAGAGCGAGGCTTTAAAATGAATGGGTTGTGTTGTCTTTTATATGGAGAATCCTTGGCTCGCAGAAAGAGTGAATGATCGCAGTTCCGTTATGAATGCTGAAACAGGTCGGGTCGTGCGACTGATAAAGGCGGTTGGAATCCCAGAACAAGCGCCCAGAAAGCGGTAGAGGCCTGAAAGAAAGTCGAGGTGCGCTGTTCCTCCTTGTGTGTTCAGATGCAGAAAGTGTCAGAACATGGTAATAAGCAGGCGTCTGAAGCAGTCGATAGGAAAGTCGTGTTTGGTGAGTGCAGCGCTCAGTTGTGGTTTGAGTGATCCAACGGTGTGTGAAAGCGGTGTTCCAACACACAATGTCGAGCCACACAAAGGCGATGGCAGAGAAGAAAGAAGGGGGACAAGGGTGTTAAAGAAAGAATGGGAGAACAATCTGCAACCCAGGCAGAACAAGGAATTGTCGGTGTTGATCACGATACTGTTCAATAACGTCAGGCCCACCTCGTCCACGAGGTGTTGCACGTGAGTTACAGCCGAACGAAACAAGACTCGCAAACGAACCCCAGGTCGGTGGATCTGATCTGCGGTAGGGGAAAAGGAAAAGAATGGAACTGTCGATATCGTGTATTGCGAGCGAGCGGAGGATGATGTAAAGGCGAGAGAAAGAGAGAGCGCAGGGAAAGCAGGGCAGGCGGCAGACGATCGACGTTTGGCGCGTGCGGTTGCAGTGCGAGGCAAGGCGGAGGATTGAGGCGCTTAATCGCAACACGAGCGGATCGACCGGAGAATTGTTAAGGGCGGAAGAAACGTGTGGTTTTGAATGATTTCAGAAGTCCAGAGACAAACACGACGCAACTGGCAAGCAGTGTCGAGATAGTGATAGATAGACTTCGAATGACGAAACCGGGAACTGAGAGCGCAGATGGATCTAACGTTAGGACAACAGCCAGCCTCAGACAAGAATGTCTTGCGAGGAAATAGAATCAAGAAAGGAATTACGTAGTAAACCACCGTGAACGACAACAGACAGAGGAATGAAGGTATGACGCCTCCCGCTTCCATCTCTGAAGGGGGCGGGAACGGACGTCGTGATAATATGTACGGAGTAGACGGGCCCGGCTCTTCTCGTCTGCTTGGCAGCGGAAGGATTCAAGGATTTACGGTGACCTTACGTTCTCGGCTAGGGGGCCAGATGCTCCCCTGTATTGCCCCCAGGGACCCCCTTGCAGCTTCTCGTTCCCACGTCGTGACTGGTCGGTTCGATCCGACTTGCCCGCAGAGCCAGTAGAGCGTGGTGTTTCTGGCATGGCTGAGACTTTGTCGTAGACCAGAAATCCAATACTTCTCTCGTCTGGTTGGGCCATCTGCATCTTACACGAGAGCTGATAGAGTCATGGCACAGCGAACCACGAGCGTTTAAGCGCTGGAGTCCAACTTTAGGTTGGCGGCATCTCTGCTATCGTCTTCTGCACTACGGCAGGGGCGCTTGCAGCAACGGCTGGGCTGTCCTCGACACGGCTTAGAAGCCAGATCGCCCTAGAAGATCTCAGGTTCCGGCTGTTGGCTGAACGGGACTGTCGTCTAGTGGCTGCTCAGTGGCCGACCCACAGGGCACGCAGGCTTCTGAAACCAGCCACTGGCTGAGCCTGGTTCAGGGGTCCCCCCCCTTGAGAGCCTGGGTTTTTCTTCGCTCTTCAGGGGTGAGTGGCTCTCAGTGGTTTGTCCTTGAGCACTAAAAAGACAACGGGCATCTGCTTGGGCGCTTGCTGGCCACTCAATGAATGCCCCGCAGGCCCAGCCACGAAGAGACATGGACGTGGGCGGCCTCGACCTCACAGAGGCATCCAGCTGGGAATGCGACGACGCTATCACGAGCTCAGCATTGCCACCGCGTGCCTCTGAGGGGTGTTTCTGTTTGATGTTTGGACAAACGCACTCGGGTCCCGCCTCCAGCTCCATTGCCTTCTGACGTACCTCAGATGATAATGGCCTGACTGAAACAATCCTGCTTGGGAGCACGGCAAGCTCGGGAACAATGCGACTCATCAGAGCACAATCGCCATTGTTGGTCAACCTGTGTTCAGTCCCAATTCCTTGTCGCAGGTTCAAGATTGCCAGCGTGGGGCAGGGCCGCACATGGCAAGGAACACAATCTGAAGTGCAGTTTGCATGTTGGTGCAGATATACCCTGGCTCGGTCATCGCCAGGAAGAGGAGGACGGGCCCGCTCGAGATTACAATCCTCGTGCTGTGGTTGATGGGATTCGGATTCAACATCAGTCGACGGAAACGCCGCTCTTTGATGGGCCGAATGCCCTGCTGAGCCTCTGCATCTACCGCGGGCCTGGCCGTCAGAGCGTTATTCAAGCTCAAGGACAAGACTTTAGCACGTCGCAGATAAAATGAACAGGTGCTTGACGTCTCGCTTCTAACATCCTGGAGTAGTACTGCTACGATTCCGAACCCCAGGAGCGCCCGCCCGCCCGCTGTCATGGCGCCGATGCGGGAGATATCGAAGTCCACCACTCGTCTTTGATATCATCCCGTCCTGAGTCTAATGTTTGGGTCAATCTCGACCAACCATCAAAGCCACGATGAGACAGCTTGAGGCCGACCTTGTGGCGTGTCATCTGTGAATGTAGACGGGTATTGGTGTTGATCGGTCCATTTACCCCCCGATCTTAGCATCTTTTACCGCCAGAGAGCAATGCCGATTGTGGTCTGTTCTCATCTCTACGTAATTACATAGTACATTCACAAGCAGCCCCAGCGTCAAGCTGATATCTGTGCAAGAGGCTCGGTGAGGCTCGGTGAGGGCTCACCATGCAGAGTCCCACCACGCGCATGCGCCACATGAGGCGTCACCTCGGTCAGACGGTCAACGCTCCTAGAAACCTGAGGCACACACGGGTCGCTGCTCCGTGACGCTTCCGAATAACGCCGGAAATTTCCAGGAAGGCTATCACGAGCTTGGTATTAAACATCCGTTGCACAGCCATTGCGCCCGACACAATGGGTTCCAGCGAGTCGAAACCAATCTCCGCACACGTGTGGAAGGCGTATGTTCCCCTGGTGCTTTACATTGACCCGCCAGTCTTGATCAGTCACTGACAGCTTGTCAATAAACAGCTCAGCGCCCAACGGCATCTCACAAGATCTTGTCGACTCGCTACAGTCTAGCCACGAGGTACTTTCCGACCGACCTGCTCAAGCCCTACTTTACACGCCGTCGTATTGTCGATTGAAGCTAATTAACCTCTTTCCCCTCACTATAGACCGATGCCTCCCGTTCCAAGATAGTCGAGCTCCAGATCCAGGCCCGCGTGGCCGAGGAGCTCAAGAAGCTCCAGCAGAAAGAGGCCGATGCCCTCAAAGCCGCACATGAGAAGCTGTCCAACTCCGACTTCAAAGAGGATGGCAGCTTGAGCCAAAAAACCGTCAACAAGGAGATCGAGGAGATGCGCAAGAAGCTCGAGGCGCGCAAGCAAATTCGCGCTCTACCCGAGAATGTCGAGGGCGCACGCAACGAGGTCATCCGATGCCTACGGGAGCACGACCGACGGCCGCTCGACTGCTGGCAGGAGGTGGAAAACTTCAAGATCGAGGTCAAGAAGCTGGAGAAGAACTGGGTCGAGAAGGTTGTGTCGTAAAAGGCATGATATAGGAGAGCCGGGATACAGAAGAGCGATTCTATAGAGTCGGAGAGGGTGGACCTGAGCAGTTCAAGACAGGTATTTGGGTGTACATTACGGCATTGGCGGCGGTAAAAGCTGCGTTCAGGAATCAAAATGTACAGGAATTCATAACCCCATGAGCAGCCCTGTTTGCTCTTGACCCTCTGCCTCAGCAGGCACGCGCTTTTCCACACTTGTGTCTGCGGCCCGCTCAGCTAACAGCTCAGCTTTCCTTCGGAGGCCATCGGCGCGTTTCCTCTCCCGCCTTGCCGCGGCGTCTTCCCAATCCTGGCCCTCTGGATTCAAGCGCAGAGCCGGTGTAGAAACAGCGTCCCGGAAGGCATCTCGGAAACGTTGAATGCGCTTCTTGTTCTCTGCGAACCGGCTGTTTGCGATCTGAATAAGTGTCCTGAGATAGCCGGTCGATACTATGCGCTGACAGCGGCCGTTGATCTGCTGGCCGACGAGAGACTCAAAAGCTAGACCCATTGTGCGGATGGCCACCATTGGGGTAGACGAGTCCTTGCCGCCGGGGATGATGTTAAGGGCACCAGACTCGCGGAAGCCTGCTTGAAGGCCACATCGGAGGACCGTTTGGGCATGTTCCGGGGACGCAGTGAGGACGTGCAGGATCTACGTAATATCTCAGCATGGGCTTGTACTTGTATTCTAACAAGTACCTCGATTGACGAGATACAACTGCGTCTTACCATGGCCTCAAACTTGAAATGAACAAGCCTTGTCTCTTTGACTACCCCCATCACCTCTTGAATTCCCTCCGTGTCTTCGAGCCCAAGCACCCTGGTCCAGTCCTTGTTCACATCGCCATCATCAGGCACCGGATCATGAGAAACGAACAGCCAGGTTCCTCCAGCACCTTTACCGCCTACACCTGCTATTTTCTCGTCCACCTCATCCGCCTCTGCAACTCGACGACCCTCGAGAAAGACACTGACCCGTCCTGCACAGCTGCTCGTGGTTACAAACCCCGGTAACTGGTTAATTTCGTCAATCAGGTCACGGATCCCCTCATCCACTGAACCTTTAGGCGAAGCATCTGTATATTCAGTGCTCGGGATCGAGAGCTGGTCGAGTATCTTTTTCTTCTTCTCGACAAAGGCGGGCGGAGAAGCGGCAAAACCCTGCATTGTGAGAATGCCTCTTTTTTGCTAGTGCGGACGCAAGGCTGAGATTTTGGCGATAGGTTGACCTGTCACGATAGACGCTGCTAGAGGGGTAATTCAACGATGGAAATGGTACGTTTAGGTCATATCTCGAAGACGCGGCAAAAGTCGGGGTATTTGTTAGGTTGGTAGCATCTCTGTGACGCGGGGTATCGGTTAGTATTGGCTCGCGGCTCCAACCTCGTGATCTTCACCTCTAATCTTCATTCAACCTCATATCACATTGCCATTACCACGATCTCACTTGACACCAAGACTCATATGAGGTTTGATTGACATATTTCTTATTTTTCAATGTCTATGACCTACAGCAGCTTCTATCTGCTCCGAATCTCGCTTGATATTCCCTGCCATTTTCCTAGGCTCCCTGCTATTTGTCCAACGCCGACCCATGAAACCAGATGCCGCGAGCCCCCCTAGGCTCGATCACGGCCGGATACTCAACTGGTTTTATCCCAAACGCCCAATACAATGCTTTAATCATTAAATCATCAAACGCCCCCGTGTGCGAATGCACCTCAGACCATGGGCGCGGCGGCCTTCTCTAGGGCAGCAGCAAGCTTCTCTTCTTGTTGCTTGCGCTCCATGTTGGCGAGAAAGTCGGCATACCTCGACTGCTTGTTGTGGATGCCGCACTCAGTCTTGGCCTGGCCCTTCCATCGGCCGGCTCGCTCGTCCTCTCCCTCCTTCACGGGCACGGTCGAGTGCCAGTCACCGACGGACTTGTAGCCTTGGTCAAGCAGAGCGTTGTAGGGGACGCTGTGCTCCTTGATATAGTCACTGACCTGCTTGAAGGACCAAGTGGCCAAAGGGTTGATTTTGATCACACCACGTTCATCGTCGAGTTCGATGATGGGGATGGAGCCGCGGAGGGCACCCTGAGATCGTCGGCGACCATTGAGGACGGCAGCAACCTTAAGCTCATCATAGGCTCGCTGAAGGGGCTCGACCTTGACGATCCAATCATACATCTCGGAGGCGGTGTGATACATCTCCTTGCCATATATGCTCTCAAACTCGTCGACAGTGTTGACACCGTCCGGCTTGAAGATGTGGACAGGGACATTGGGATATCGAGCCTTGACTCGGTCGACCAGCTCATGTGTCTCCTTGAAGTGATACAAGGTATCCAGGAAGATGAGGTCGACGGTTGGGGTGTTGGGCTGCTCCTTCTGGATTTTGGAAAGCATGTCCATAGTGACGAGCCCGGTCAGGCCGAAGGCAGTTGATTGGTACAGGTTGGGAAACATGATTTTGCAGAATCGAAGGATATCCATAGGGTTCATGGGCTCAAGCATGTCGTTGAGGTGGTTGATGTGGGCCTTGGTGAGGGAGACCTGAGGGAGGATGGTTGACGATGACGGCGATGAGTATTCTGAGTTCTGTCCGGAGACGTAGCCCGATTCGCACTCGAGCTTCATGTCTTGGAAAGACACCTGAGAGGACGTTTGAGATATGGAGGCAGGCATGTTGACGACGCGGGATGTATGGCACGGGAGGGCTTGTTGGTTGAGGGTTTTCGAGGGCTGGGACGAGTGACAAGCGTCTCCCAGGTTATATCAGGTGAAGAGTCAAGGTATATGACTGCAGAAGTCCTGGTACTGTTGATGACGCAAATATCGTGCTGACTCGTTACAGGCGGGGGATGGGAAGCAGGCAAGACAGCGAAGATGACAAGCACGACAATAGAAGAGGGCAGTTCTACTTCTTTAAGAGAGGAAGAGCCCTGTTGCGGTGGTCAAGGGGGGGTTTACATGCTCTGTCCGGGCGACCGCCCGCAGTCCCCCGGCCCAAGGCAGCCTTAGTAATTCGCAAAACGCAGCCTGGAACCAACCGAGTCCGAAAGCCACGAGCCTATACTGCCTATGATGCGCCCTTCGGTGGAAAAAGATGGGGAGAAAAGAATTGCGCCATCGCCGCCATGAGGATTGTCGTTCTGGGATTGATCACGACATCGACGCTATGCCTTTCGCGATGGTGGGTGCGAAGGCAAGGGCAAAGTCTGATTGGCCTGCAGACCGGAGCACCGAAATGGCGGCTGGTCGACGGGACCTATTCTGCCTCAGCACCGCCGGCGACAACATGCGAGTGAGCCGCCGAGCCGGAGGTAGCGTATACTTTGAGAGGCTGTTTTGCATTGAAACATCGTCTGTGATTACAACGGCGGTGCCGGAAGTTGATTTTTCATCATGGGCGACTGAGTATGCGGGTCTCTCATCGCTTGGAAGTGGACGTGATGTGATCGGGCGGCAATTGGTGATTTTACAAGCATGATCTCATTGACGAGGTTGTTTGTTCGTTCAAGATCCGGGGGTGACGTGCTAGAGCCGGGGTATTTTGATCTCCAGCTCTACGGAGTACTTTGTGTATCAGAGGCCAAATTGAGCACGAAAGGCAAGTTCCCCGCGATCATGTCATCGCAGCCATGCATTGCGAATATGCGCTTGCCGGAGAGAAAGATTTAATGCGGTCAAGAAGTGTCGCAAGACCGAGCCATCGTGTCGCCACATCTCGGATCGTCGAACAACGACTCTACCTTCTCCGGGACAACCTTGTCTCTACGGGCTCCGTCCCACGCTCTCGATCAAGCAATCAAGCAAAGAAAAAAGCAATTGTGGTCGCTTTTCACGGGCCCTGATGAGCAAAGGCGTGCGCAGGCGTTAGTCGGGGCGGCAATCGGGCGTCGTTTTAAGGCACATGTGCCTTGTCGCACTAATCGGAGCATCGGCACCGAGGGACCGCGCGACTGCCGATATCCTCCATGCCCCCGTAACTAATCATTTGTAGGCTTCTCCATTTCAGGTACCGGTATTTGGGTGATTTGATGAAGATGAGGGGAAGGATTAAAGTTGAACCGCTCTGCTCGTTGTCGTCCCACTGATTCGACTCCCATTCACCGAGGAACTGCCGCTGATGCTGACTTATCTCCAAGGATCATCAGCAGACACGAGCTGTCAGATGAAAGCCTTGAAATAAACGTCATGGTTGGTTTGTCATCTGCGTCATTCCTTCTGTCAAAGTGATTTACAACCTTACAAAAAGGGCGTTTTTGGTGGTTTAGTCTTACAGCTCTTTGCTGTAAGTCGACGGATGATCTTTTCTGTTGTGATGAAGATACTCTCGAGCGAACTACCATCGACTTGCACCTCCACTGTGAATTAGCATTGGTTTTTTGTAGTCTTACAATCCACCATCCCAAGGGGTTGCGATGCTTCTCAATCGACTTTCAACACCTCATTTGATGAATTCTCCAAATATTCACGTGATATGATCTCACCCAAATCTCCAGCATTTACCCTTGACATCCTTCACCAAAATGCGGTCGGGCTCGCACCAATCACATGACGCCACAGCCTGACAGCAGCCGCACGAGCCGCACTAAGGTCGCACAAGCCATCAGACGTCAACGGTTGGCTGAGCACGGAACGGAGAGAACAGCCCGGACACGATCGCTCACCAACGTCAAGCTCGACTCAATCATCGGGTTCGTTGTCGTTGTTATTGCGATCGGTCACGCGTTGCGTTCATCGCCCTCAGGCAGCCTCTGTCACTCCTCGCGGCTCTAGCTAGAGCATTGAACTAGCTATTCCTGGCACAGAGACACACCATTACCCGGCAGAAAGAAATCTTGACCCCGCGCGCACAAGCACAAGCACAGGCACAAGGCACAATGGCAGACCAAGCGAGCCCCGCCAAGCAGAATGCTGCACGGCCTCAGTTGACGAGTTCGATGAGGAGCAGCTCGTATCTCAGTGATCACCAGCAGTACCGTCCTCCTCGTCAAGATCAGTTCCATGGTATCGACACGGTTGTAGAGGACTCGGGCAACTCGCCTGGGCCTCACACCAGACCTATCATGCCTTTCAATGGCGTCCCTTCGGACGACAACCCTCCTACTGTGGTTGATAGTGGGCTGAGCCATTCTTACTCACACCCCAATTGCGCTCCGCGAACGGGTGAGAAGTCGGATCGCCTCATCGCTACGCTCCTCTACAAGACGAGGGGAGAGGATCAAGCCTCACGATCCCCCATCAAGACCACATTTGGGGACAGCAGTGAGTCCTTGCCAGAGAACCTGGCGCCCACGACCGACCCAAACGAGTATCCTCTTGAGCCGCCAACCCAGGAGTCGGAGCAGCTGGATCATATCTACGGCTCCTACATCTCTCCTCTTTGCATCACTTCGTTTCTCCATCTCATGTCGTCCTTCCCTCTTCCCAGGGATGCTGACGAGCCTCACTCTTCTCACCGATGCCTGGACAATCAGGAGCAGCCACGCATTGTTGAGTTGACGCTCTCTCCAGCGCCGTCTCCTGAGTACCTCAGTCTCGAAGATTTGCGGAAGCACGAGATGATTTACAGGTTCGAGCAGGAGTGGAATGTGGATGTGATCCTCCAGAGAGACAATGTGTGGAGGCGCCACCCCCGTCTTGTCGTGTTCGACATGGACAGCACTCTCATCACCCAGGAGGTCATTGATCTGTTGGCGGAGCATATCAAGGATCCTCCAGGTCTGTCTGCTCGTGTTGCCGAGATCACGCACCGTGCCATGATGGGCGAGCTGGAGTTTGAAGCTTCTTTCCGTGAGCGTGTTGCGCTGCTCAAGGGTGTTCCTGCTACGCTTTTCGAGGATCTTCGATCGGTGTTGAATGTGACCAGGGATGTCCCAGAACTGATCAGGGCCCTGAAGCGCCTGGGCATCAAGACGGCAGTTCTGTCTGGCGGGTTTCAGCCTCTGACAGGCTGGCTCGCTGGACAGCTCGGCATCGATTACGCATATGCAAACCACGTTGTCATTGATAACGGCAGGCTTACAGGCGAGGTGGATGGTTTGATTGTGGGCAAGGAGCGTAAGCGTGATCTACTTGTCGAAATTGCCGCCAAAGAAGGCATCGAGCTGTCCCAGGTTGTCGCTGTTGGCGATGGCGCTAACGACCTGCTCATGCTGGAGAAGGCAGGACTAGGAGTTGCTTGGAATGCGAAGCCGCGTGTGCAGATGGAGGCGAATGCCCGTCTGAACGGAGAGAGCTTGTTGGATCTGTTGTACCTGTTTGGTTTCTCTGCCGAGGAGATTGAGGCGTTGGCTGCGTAGGTTGTTGAGGGGTTGAGTAAAGTTAAGAATGTTGTCGCAAGATGATGAGAAGAGGAGTTTTGGGTATATGAAAAGCCAGGTGTTGAGTTGGTGCATTACGATACCAGGCAGCAATGAGAAACAGGGAATGCTCGATGACGAGGTTTCTTTTCCTACGTTAAGCAATCAGGGCATCTTAGTTTGTTGTTCTGAATGAGATATGTCCGGTGCCGAAGCCGAAGCGTACACACACTGAGATGACAACGAAACAAATCGTAGATAAAGACACAAAGCTAGAAAATCTTATGGCGCGTCCTATGTGAGCTATGGGTGGTTGCAAAACTCGAGCCCATTCCGTCCTTCATCTTTCTTCTACACAGGGCTAGAGGATTGATCCAGTCCACTCTCCCTCAACTCCCTACAGTACATGCTTGCGAGTGCAGTTCCGACGGCTTTCCATCTCTTGCTTTAAGGGTAGCCATCCTTGCCCCACTTGTTGTACTTGTCGTGAAGCTCACCGGGGAGGGTGACGTTGGGAACGACAACGACGTTGAGGGCGCTGGGAGCCTCCTTGGGCTCCTTGCTGGTATCACCACCGGGGTGGTACTGGTACTTGCCAGAAGAGCCGCTCTCCCAGGGGGAACCGCCCTTGGCGATGGTGACCTGAGTCTCAGAGGTAGAGCCGGTGGGCGAACGGCCTGTCGTCGGGTGAGGTTGTCAGCAATTTGCTCTTGTGCACGACAGAGGGCGTCAATGCGTCTCCATACCGAAGTAGTAACCAGCACCGCCGAGGGCAAAGGTCATGACACCACCGAGGATCTAGAATTAACCAATTCTCGTCAGCAATCGCCATTCTGCATTGTCGCTCCGTCTCATGATTTTGGCCGGGCATTGTCGGGGTGGGCCGAGGTATTATGACGCACCAGAAGCTCGGGGTTGCGACGGGTCTCCTTCTTCAGCTCGGACTTGTTGTGCTCCTGAAGCCGGCGGGCGGTGGTGGAAAGAAATCGGCGAGTAATGCGGGAGGCCATTGTGACGACGGGCTTTGCAGCTGCGGAGAGTTGGGGATGGATTTCTGCGTCGGGGCTTTGGTGGTTGAAGCTTTTAAGATGGCATGATTTCGGGGAGCATCAAGTGCTAAGGTCGTTTAATCAGCATGCTTATTGGCCAATTCCAGTGGGTAAAGTGAGTCACGTGCATCCTCACGTTGAAAACGGGAATGACGTCTCGAGGTTAAGTTGCCTCGAAATCCAGGCCCACCTGAGTCTAGTTTCTGGCTTGATTCGTTCATTGTGATTTGACAAGTCTAGAGGCTAGAGAGGAATGCAACTGCATTTACGTAGGTACGCCTCACTGTATTGTATACTACAGAGGTACATATTCACGTAATCAAGTTCATTTTAGCGACGCTATCAAACGTCAGTGGAACGGGTTGCTGCACAAGGTTTCCGCTCTCGGTTGAAAGTGACGTCTACGGACATTGCCGTTTATTATGGAGGAGTCTCGAAGTTATGTTATATTTTCAGCGCTTTCAGAAAGCTGCTTGTTCGTTTGCAGAGATGACTTCTGTTTTAGCAGTTCCATCATTACAATAAGGCCGCTAGCAGGGGATTCAGCAGGTTAGCCCCTTTCAAGGGGCCCGAGAGCAGCACTTACCACTTACCTAAGGGACCTCTAAAAGTACGGATACAGTTGAACCAGGCCAGAGTCGGCAGGAAAAAAAGGAACAAGCATACAAACCAACTTCACCTCCTCATCAACCGACCGAGTCCTTTCCTTAGCTTTCCTTTCGAATCCTTCTTTTTCGCTCTCTTCATCCGTCTTCTCCTCGACCTGCGCTCTGTCTCTATCTCGTTTCCCTCTTCTCGCGATCGTTCCTCTTCCCAATTTTCTACGGCCGACTCCAACCAGCCTCCTCGTGTCCCTTGTCCATCCCTTTAGTTACTTGACTACCGCGGAACACGAGCCATCTGCCGAACCTGCCGACCTTACTTTTGACGACTCGCCAGTCTCTCGACGGCTCATTCAGCTTCAAGGTTGTTACCAAGAACGCGACACTGGTGAGATTCAGAGTCAGTAGTCGACGCGCAAATCTCCGTATCATACAAGCCACCTCCACACCGAACGCTAGGTGGACGGTCACCGACGACACCATTACCGAATATTGCCATGGCGTCGAACTCCGATGACGAAGGCTTCTCAGGGCCACAAATCCCCCGTTCCGAGGTACCCGGACCGCCGAGCATTATCTCCTCACGAATGACGGATATCGCGGATGACGATGGAGAGAATTCGAATACGCATCGGCAAAGAATGAGTCTCCCCAAGAGCGCGGATGTGGCCTCGCGACCCGATACTGCGCAAACTGGAGTCTCCTCGAAAGGTGCATGGCAAGGCCAGGCGTTGCGAAAGACATATGTCTCTGGCGTCGCGGCCAAGAGGGGCAGTGTCGCGAGTTCGACCGCCGGATCTACCAGCCAAACGCCAACCTTGACGAACCGGAGCCATGTGCCTTCACTCACGTCGCATGCCTTCTTCCGCCCCATGAGCTCGCAGAAACTACAGGCGCAAAGAGGAGGAACGCACCGACCCTCAACAATGAGCCAGCAGTCGCCGACATCGCCAGTTTCACCGTCTTCCCCAACCTTCGACAACCACGGTGCTGAAACGGCTGGCAGCCAAACAAGGCAGAGCATCATCTCCAATCCTATTGCGCAGCTGCAGCACCCGATCAGCGACGACGAGAACATGCGGTCCCCGCCATCTCGAGGCACCGAAATGACTGAACAGGAGACTCTGGATAGGATCACTGCAAACACTAGCCCAACTCACGGTCATTACCCAGCAGGGAGCTTGACGGATAGCGTTCGTCCTCTCCAACGCAAATCGGACCAAGGACGGACTCATCACAGCATTATTATCGACAAGAGTTATAAGGACCTCTCAAATCTGCCGAGTCCTATCAAGTCTCCGCGGTCCTTTCGTTCAAGCTTTCTCATGCCAGGTCGAAGTGACCAAGGACAACAAAGCCAGAACCGCAGTACCGAGGGGGCTGAGAAGCTATCCTCGTCTGCATCATCGCCTCAGCTTCGGCCAGTGGATTCTGAAGAACAACGACATCCACGAGCGCCACACAAGCCGAGCCAGAAGTCTGATCTTGGTCGGGTCCATCAGTACTTTGAGGGCAACACGGTGTTTTGTCTGGGTGGTCGTTGGCAGAACACGAGGGAACGGCCCGTCAATGTTGCGACTGGCGTCTTTGTTGTGATTCCCTGCGCCTTGTTCTTTGGATTCGAAGCGCCGTGGCTTTGGAAGAATATCTCACCTGCGGTTCCTATCGTCTTTGCATATCTTGCATACATATGTTTCTCTTCCTTCATTCATGCTTCTGTTTCAGACCCAGGGGTCAGTATTCTGCGTGGTCATCTAATTCCGTAGATAGCTAATGTTCTCCAGATTCTACCACGAAACCTCCACCGATTCCCACCCGTCGATGAAGACGACGATCCCCTTCAACTCAGTCCGCCTACAACAGACTGGACTCTGATCAAGTCTGCTGAATCAGCCACTGCCGCGATGGAAGTCCCTGTTAAGCACTGCCGGACATGCAATATCTGGCGACCACCACGAGCTCACCACTGTCGCCTATGCGACAATTGCGTTGAAACCCATGACCACCACTGTGTCTGGCTCAACAACTGTGTCGGAAAACGCAACTACCGATATTTCTTTACCTTTGTCACATCTGCCACCATTCTCTCAGCCTATCTTATAGGCACCAGCCTTGCTCAAATTCTTATTTACAAGAGTCGTGAGGGTATCTCGTTTGGCCAGGCCATTGACCACTTCAGAGTTCCCTTTGCCCTGGTTTTCCTCGGGTTCATCACGTTCTTGTATCCTGCAGCTCTTATGGGGTACCATATCTTCCTCATGGCACGAGGTGAGACGACTAGGGAATACATGAATTCGCACAAGTTTGTCAAAAAGGAACGCTTCAGGGCGTTTTCACAGGCCAACATGATCAAGAACTTCATCGTTGTACTCTGCCGTCCTCGACAACCCACGTATTACCGGTTCAAGACGCATTACCAAGAAGGTGACCAGCGACTCGGCGTACGAAGAGACAAGCGACCAAGATCGAACTCACAGAATCTAGAGATGCACAGCGTCAAGCCTGCAGCGGGAAGCTTCCAGGGCCCGGTATCGTTGAGAAACGAAAACAGCCATTAATCATGGCGGTCACAAGCAGGTTTCCATTAATTATATGTTTAGCTTTCACTATCTTTTTCCTTTCTTAGAACGGCGTAGCTTCTGGGAAGTACTGTTTTCAATTTTTAGGCTGGGGATGACGAGCTTGTAATGTCTGTTTTCTTCCATTATACCCTTTAGCATCTGACCAGGCTCATTTGTTTTCTTTCTTTTCTGTATAGGCTAGGACAAGCCGGTATAGCCAGCAACGGCGGGCGTTCATGATGGGCAATAGGAAGAAGGATCCGGTATGTGCAATACACGATTCAAATTACTTGAAATGCGAGTTTGACTCATGCTTTGGAAGTATTGTGCTCCTTTTCAATAAGTGATATATATAAATCGTGATTAGAAGTGTATGGCACGAAAACTTTTATTGTTTCTGGAATACTTCAATGTCTATGAACGTCTGTCCTTTGTAATAGCGCAAGGCCTCCAGGGTATCGGTAGAAGAGGCCGCAACATGTATTGTCATCGTCACTATACCGTCTTCTTTACCTTGGATGCAGGTGCAAGATCTGGACCAAATAATCCTGCAAGGTAGGCTGTCCGTGTTGCCATAAGGAAAAGCTATGATAGGAACAAAGGTTAGAGCCATCTCTGCCTCCGAAGAGGAATACTTATTTCAACTTACTGTCATTGAAATATTTCCCCAGGCCATGGCGTTCCACCCGGTGAGGTTCATCGACTTTTGCCAGCCAAGCCCGTAGCAACTGAAGCCGACATGCCCGATATCTCCGAGCCAAAGGGCAACGAGATACGCTCGCACGACTCTGTTCTCGGAAGTCGTGGAGAAAATGGCGATTCCAATGAAGGCCATGAGCAGGTATAGGTTACCCAGCTGCCATGCGACTACGATGCTACCTTCAGAGGCAACTAAGGCATTCTTCTGGGGGACTTGTTGTTCAATGAACCACGCCGGGTCGATGACAGCACCAAGGAAACCGGCTACCCTAGTTTTTTGGTATAAATAACTGCACTACAGGGTGGTCTCTGCTTTGTGAACGGAATACGGAGTATCTTACAAGGAAATCGGTTCGATGATGGTAAATACTACACGTGGGAACGTCGGCAGGTTTGCTGCCATGACCACCACGTTATGGAGGCTCGGTATAGCCTCAATGCGCTAAAGAATGAAAAAAAACCTCTGTTGTATATGTTGAAGCTGGAATCGTTACTCTTTGTTAGCGAGCCAGTTGGAGTCCGGAGTCGCATCTGGTGAGTAAAGAAAAAGCCGAGAATCATCCGGGTGGAAGACTGCGGATCTCGGAGCGCTCTGGAACTGCTCGCGAGCCTCCTTAGATCTTATTGCTTAAAAACCAAGGATTCCATTGATATGACATAAATACTCAGGTTAGTGTTTTGTTATTACTCTAAGCTAAAGAAACATTGTCTTTGCAGCTATGTATAGTCCTGGCTCGGGGTTTTCTACGGATGTCAAGTTAGGTATGTATCCGTATTTGGAGTACCTTACGCAGTAACTAACGTACGGAATACAGAGTACGGAGTACGGCGAGCAGCTTACCCGCTACATCCATAGCACCTTGCGGCGGAAACTCCCCGGCTTTACTTACAGGCCCAAGGTCGAACGCTTTATTAACTTATCATGTGGCGATTTCACATGCTGCTCCAACAACAGACAAAGCAAGTGAGACCCCAGGCATTAAACATCCCCGACTCTGGGTGAATCAAAGTTCCCCGTTTTCTCCATGGCAAACATGGCGTCGTGACATTTTGTCTCTCGTCAACGGCTTATCCTTTTTCCTCTTCTTCCTCTTTTCTTTTCTCCCTTGCCGGCTCTCGCTCTATCTCGTTATCGTGCGTATATACTCGTCCGGGACCCTCGACTTACACATACATAATACCCAATGTGCCACCCCAACCCTGCGAGCCCACGATGGCCACGATCGAGCCACGCTTGATTCACCTGCTCAACGAGTCGACGACACCTCAGCTTCCGCATACCGACCTTCCGCCGCTTCATTCTCTGCCGCTTCCAAAGGCTACAGATCGAGCCTTGCCCCCACTCGAGCCCGACACGAACCGCCGAGGCGAGATACCAGTCTCCGATACCCAATCCGTCGCCAACGCTGTCGGCCCGGTATATGTTGCTGGTGATGATGGCGCTCGTCAAGACGGGAAGCATGCGCAGGCTTCAGCACCATTTCCGCTGCGTTTGGTACTGGGCGACTCCGATATTCCAGAGTCATCCCACTTTATAAGTAGGATCCTGGACGACAATCCCGACATCCTGGATGAAGTCTCCAACAAGAAGCGGCATCGTGGTCTCCATGTCAAGGATGACTTCGTACAGCTCCCGCAGCCCCTCAAGAAGCAGAAGGCTGCCCAGCAAGCACCTGTCATGCCACCCATTATAAATGGACTTCACGAACCCCCACCACACGCCGCCTTGTTCCCACCCATATCATCTGACTCGTTTGATGGAAAGGACGGAACGCAGATAAAGTTGCTGCACGAGTTCAATCAACCACCCCAGGAGACTGACAAAAATACCAACGCCGACCAGATCTCTAACGCCAATAAGGCGAGAAAGCGAGCTACCAAGCCAAGACGAAAGTGGTCTGAGGAGGAGACAAACCATCTCTTGTTGGGTGTCAATCGACATGGGGTCGGAAAGTGGACCAGCATCCTCGAGGACCCTGATTTCAGCTTCAACGAGCGGACCGCTGGCGACCTCAAAGACAGGTTTAGGACATGCTGTCCAAACGAGCTCCGCAGGTCTAGCAAGTCATCGCAAATGAGTTCACCGTCAGGTTCGGCGCGGGAGCCAAGAGAGAAGGGTAAGACTGATACTCACCTGGAAAAGATTCTGATCGATGGGGATACTTCGTCTCCAAAGGACCAGCCCTCGATGGCACAGGATGACACGGACATGACTCCGAAGCAGAAGAAGAGCAGGGCACATCGCAAGAAGATGGAAGATCTAGTTGAGCTTGGTATCCGCGGCCCCTTCAAGAAATCACATCGTCGTGAACGTCGGCCTTTCACCGAGGAGGATGATCGGGAGATCCTTGAGGGCCTCAACACCCATGGTCCCGCTTGGACCAAGATCCAACGGGATCCGCGCTTCCATCTCTCCAGCAGACAGCCCACAGACCTGCGAGATCGAGTACGCAATAAGTATTCCAGCATCTACCATCGCATAGAGAAGGGTACCTTTCAAACCAAAGAAGCTAGCCAAACAAAGGATGCTGGCCGTGGAAATGATATCATGGAGCCCTCAGTGAGCATCTCGATTGAAAACTCCTTCAACCCTGCAAAGGCTACTATGCTTGAGCCTCGAACGAACCATTCTGCGCCAAGGGAAGATTCCCTTAGATGGCCACTGCAGAGGATTGATACAGGCGACAGCTTTTACCCGGCTCAGGAGTTTGAGCCCGGAGAAGCTCCAGCACCTCCGTTCATGGGCGGCGAAATGGATATCTCGCGCCTTCTACTTGACGATGCCAAGTTATCGCAAGCGAACCCACGTCATGGCCCGGAGGGAGCCCCTGGTCTTACATCACCGGCCAGTGCCTTTCAAGGAGCTCGTGGTGAGGAAGTGATACAACACCCAGCAAGGTAGTACAAGGTGCTACAACGTCATGAATGCAGAATGATCTGCACTAATGCTTATGAAGAGTTGAACAGTGGAACTGGAGTTGGAAATTTTGATTTGATTGAGGGGTATGGGCGCACGTAGAATGCGAGATATGGCACAAAAAGACAGCACGCGCTGATTGTCGGTCGCTTATTTTGGGTTGATTGATATTAGGCTCGGCGCTGATTGGGATAGGAAATACGGGTTGCCTCGCGGGCAAAGAGGGATTGTTCAAAAGCCAAAAAGTACAACTGATTTTATTAGATATCCATGAATGACATGAAGAAGAGATGGCATCGGCCATCGTTAATGAGCCCGATCATCTTGGTTGAGCTGGACAGAATGAGTAAACAGCACAGACTTATCACAGGAGCTGAAGAATTTTGAAGCATGATTATGGCCGTCGTGATATTCGAGATGATAGTTTCCTTGCTGAACGAGAATGAAACCTACTTTCTTCTCATGGAGTTGAGCCCTATTGAATTAGAATCAAATGATTCCAGGTGCCTTGACTTACACCAGGCAGTTTTGAGGACGATTATGGAGTACCTAACGTGGGTATCCACCCGTACCTAGAGCTGGGACGACCATGTGACTTTTCACGTGATCCACAAATTCAAGCGTAGGGTTTGAAACCCCCGCTCGCTAGCGATCGGGAAAAAAAAGTTGTGGCCCATCATCACATTTCAGCTCCTCGTCCTTTAGGCCCAACGTCCATCTTCCTCAACACCGCCGACAAACCAGCCATCCGACACCATGGCCCGCGGAATGTGAGTAAAACTACGAGAACAGCGATTCTCGACCGTGTATACAGGACCGGTCAATGATTCGCGACTCTCCCATCCGCTCTGGCTTTGAAGATCAGCTCCTGACCGTCTCTATAGCAAGAAGCACCAGAAGCGCCTCAGCGCCCCCTCGCACTGGCTGCTTGACAAGCTGTCCGGCACCTACGCTCCCAAGCCCTCTGCCGGTCCCCACAAGCTCCGCGACTGCATGCCCTTGATCGTCTTCATCCGAAACCGCCTCAAGTATGCCCTCAACTACCGCGAGGTCAAGGCCATCCTGATGCAGCGCCTTGTCAAGGTCGACGGCAAGGTCCGCACCGACTCCACCTTCCCCTCCGGCTTCATGGATGTCATCACCATCGAGAAGACCGGCGAGAACTTCCGCCTCGTCTACGACACCAAGGGACGCTTCACCGTCCACCGAATCCAGACCGAGGAGGCCGAGTACAAGCTGGGCAAGGTCAAGCGTGTCCAGCTTGGTCGCGGTGGAATCCCATTCTTGGTCACGCACGATGCACGAACGTGAGTTCTGTCAGACATCATTCAGCCGTTGGATCAAGCTTTGGTCGATTCGATTCACCCGACGAGACAGGAGCTTTATTTGACGGTTGTATGTACATCCTGCAACCCCCCGTTACTGACAATATGTGTGCAGTATCCGCTACCCTGACCCTCTGATCAAGGTCAACGACACTGTCAAGATTGACCTCGCCACCGGCAAGATCACCGACTTCATCAAGTTCGACACTGGCGCCGTCGTCATGGTCACTGGTGGTCGTAACATGGGTCGTGTTGGTGTCATCACTCACCGTGAGCGCCACGACGGTGGTTTCAACATCGTCCACGTCAAGGATGCCATTGACAACAGCTTCGCCACCCGTGAGAGCAACGTTTTCGTCATCGGCCAGGACAAGCCCTGGATCTCCTTGCCCAAGGGCAAGGGTGTCAAGCTCACCATTGCCGAGGAGCGTGACCGCCGACGCGCTTACGCCATCTCCAAGTAAACTGGATTTGCGGCATGGAAAGGAAAAATGGCATGTGGACTGGAGTCTCGGATTTGACGTTTGCTTTGCGGCTTTAACTACCCTGGAGATAGCCGGCCCCATGAGGCTACGATAAAAGATGAATTTGAGCCAAACACGCAGTGTCGATTCCGAACGGTTACTACGTTTCCATGTGATGTCGTAATCTATGAGTTTAAGCTTTCTTGTTGACCCAAGAGCCTTCTGATATGCGTGGGTAATTGCCTGGTTAGGGAATATGAATACTACACGCCTGGTATTCGTTGCATAATATTCTGAACTGTGAGAAGAAAAGACCGTCAAGGTACAAGATTCTCATTGAGTCGCCGCGTCTCATGCCTTCACAAGCTCGTGACACTTGGTAAATGTTTCTCGTGTCTGGTTATAACTCATTCTGAACCTAACATCTACTTGTGGTTCATTTGAGTCGTCTGTTAGATTACAGGTTCGATAGGATAACCGTTAGAGAGGGTAATGTTATAGAGTTGCATGAGGTTTAAGGCAGTTACTATGCGCGTTATGGCTGTAAGAGGAAAACGTCCCACCTATCGACCTCGGACTTGCAACACCAACCACCAACACAGGCACATCTACGGGCATCGTTTTCAATAAAAACAAGCAGCGTAATTGGTTTAGTGGTAAAATTCTCCGTTGCCATTCGAGCAGCGTCGGGGAGCCCTGGGTTCGATTCCCAGATTACGCAGCATCCGATTCTTTTGAAGATGGTGACTTTGGTGTATACCTTTTTGCGTGTGGAGGTGCTGATGATATCTTTTTAGAGTCATTGGATTAACGGCAAAGCTATGTGCATGGGTTGATCTTCAAGCAACTGTCAGTATACTTATACTGTAGAGGCTCACAAGATATATGCAGTTATGTAGACAGACGTCTGCCAAGAACAACAAGGTCAGTCTCCTCGGATATGCCCGCCGAAATGGTCAATGGATTGGGTTGACCGAGAACAGGGTGCAACGTTAAGCTGGTCACCACCCCACGCTTGCTAATAACATTGATACGTACGCCGTTGGCAAGATCCCCTGCCCCCCTGCGCTCAGCTTCTTGATCGGGCAGAACCCCCAACTTGCGAGTGGACTTTTCCTTTCTTCTCCTCCCACGTCGTGCTTACAGGTACGGACAGGCGCAGGGCGGGGAAATGCGATGGTAGTGTGAGCGAGGTATCAGTTACGCACGAGGCCAGAATGCTTGACTAACGAGAACTGCCACGCTCGCGAGGCCTTCGACGGGTCCAGCTGGGACCTTGCGGCGGTTCGACAATGACAATGCACGTCGTAACTTATGCACTGCTTCTGTGCTGTGCATGCATGAGCGCTAGAGTAGCGTGAGCGTGGGGAGCAAGGTGGACGATCACCAGCCATCCAATATCTCCATGGACGCATATTCACAGTGAGCAAGCGTACACGCGCACAACATGCACGCGCTGCTATTCGACGTTGGAACTCTGCGAGATCGTGTGCCCACTCGCCGTTTCTAGCGCTGGCACGCTATCTGGGCGTACATCATTGCATCACCGAAACTAATGCTCAGAAGAGGAACCTCTAAGACTCGGCTCTCCACTTCAGAAAGCAAGTCGGGGATGCCCCACGAGCGCTGACGATGGTTGTCGACGACTACTTATATCCGAGCGTCCACTTCCGCCGCCACCGAGTCTCTGTTAGCTTGGCTTGAAAGACCCTTCCTTGTTGTCTGCTCGTGCACTTTGCATTTGGTGTCATGCTCGAGGCCACACTCGCTTACACACGGCATCAGCCTCCAAGATACTTCGTAAAGGAGGACTCAAGAACTTCTAGTCCAGGCAAGATTATTAAGGTTCGGTTATCTGATCAAGAGAGATCTGATCTCAGTTCCACTCAGCGGCCAATTGCGGGTCCAAGTCATTCGCCCGGACGAGCATCCGCTCCCTGAGCCATTATCCCCAGACTTCCAATGTTTGCTAGCAGGAGCCCTGCCCGTACCCTCCTGGCCCGTAGTGCCCGGAGGTGTATTGTCCAGCGTGGATTCACGACATCTTCACTTCGTCGTGACGCTGAGTCTTTGGCAGCTGGTCATAGCGCCCCGGGTAAGTCGTCAGGATGGTCCGGGTCAAGGGTCTTAGCGGTTGCTCTCGGAGCTGGAGCTCTTGGATGGGGGGTTGCCAGTCTGAAGAGTAAAGAGTCGACTGTCGATCACTCATCTGCTACTCACTATGCTACGTTGCCCGAGATGGAAAAGGCAAGTTTCTGTCTAAGAAGACTGCTCATAGGGCTGACATGGAATAGGCGATCCAAAGAATCGAAAAAGAAGTTGGTGTTGAAGGCTTCATCTCAACGGACCCCGAAGATCTTCTCGCCCATGGCTACTCGGAGTGGTCGACCGTCAACCCAACCAGCTTGCCCGTGGCCGTGGCATACCCACGAACGACAGAGCAAGTGTCTGTCATAGCTCGCATCTGCCACGAACACCGTATTCCCATCATCCCTTACTCCGGAGGCTCCAGTCTGGAGGGCAACTTTTCAGCTCCTTACGGCGGAGTAAGTGTTGACTTTGCGTATATGGACAAGATCATCGAGTTTAACAAAGATGATATGGATGTCGTGGTTCAACCTAGTGTCGGCTGGCAAGATCTCAACACGCAGCTGTTAAAGTTAGAGAGCGGTCTCTTCTTTCCTGTTGATCCAGGTAAGTATGTTGAATTTTGAGTAGTTTCACCAGCTGATTCAAGATTATAGGCCCGAGTGCCAAGATTGGAGGCATGATTGGGACAAACTGCTCTGGCACCAATGCCGTGAGGTACGGCACAATGAAGGATTGGGTCATCAATTTGACTGTAGTCCTTTCTGACGGACGCATCATCAAGACGAGGAGGAGGCCGCGCAAGTCGTCAGCTGGATACAACTTGAACGGACTCTTTGTTGGCTCCGAGGGAACTCTGGGTCTTGTCACAGAAGGTATACGCCCTATCATATCATGTTTTGGATCTTGTGATGTATGAGCTGACTTTGCTAGCCACCCTCAAGCTGGCTGTTATCCCTGAGGAATATTCCGTGGCCGTAGTCACGTTTCCCACCATTCGCGATGCTGCAGCGGCCGCGGCTGGTGTAATGCAGACGGGCATTCCGGTAGCCGCCATGGAGATCATGGACGATGTTCAGATGAGAGTGATTAACCTTGGCGGTGCCACGAAGCCGCGTATTTGGAAAGAGTCGCCAACTTTATTCTTCAAGTTCTCAGGGACAAAGGAGGGTGTACGGGATAATATCACTCGAGTGCAGAATATCACAGCTGCCAACAAAGGAGGCACCTTCGAGTTTGCTCGAGATAAGCGTGAGCAGCAGTTGCTCTGGTCAGCGCGAAAAGAGTCCCTCTGGTCGATGCTTTCTTTAAGGAAAAGCGGCGACGATGTGTGTGAGTGTTGGCTCTACTGCCAGACAAGCTGCAAATCATTGATATCTTGATCGCTAACGTAGTGTCCAACAGGGAGTACTGATGTCGCCGTCCCATTTAGCCGTCTAGCCGACATCATTGAAATCAGCAAGAAGGAGATGGATGAGCTCGGCCTCTTTGCCGGCATCCTCGGCCACGTCGGCGACGGCAACTTCCACGAGGGCATCATGTACAGCAAAGACGTACCCGGAGAGCGCGCCAAGGTGGAGGCCTGTGTCAAGAACATGGTGAAGCGCGCGCTCGACATGGAGGGGACCTGCACGGGGGAGCACTCGATCGGCTGGGGAAAGAAGGAGAGCCTGCTGTGGGAGGTTGGGCCTGAGACGCTGGCTGTCATGGCGGCACTCAAGAGGGCCTTGGATCCACGCTGGGTGATGAACCCGGGCAAGATTATGGATGTCCCGTGGGAGAAGACGGAGTATCCTGGGGCCGAGACGGCTGTGACGCCGAACCGAGTGGCGAGGCAGTTTGTCTAATTGATTCGAGGTATAGGTGTAGGAAAAACGGTGGTAGATATGGTTGAGGCTGGTGAATCATCCAAGGTATCATGGCTTTATAGGAGGTGGTGTTGCGAGTCAAAAGTTGGGTGCAGGGTGAACTTGAAACGAAGAAGCAGTATACTTAAAAAGCTATTTCCACAGGCAGTCACGACTTAGATATTAATGCAGTATTTATGTTAGTGGTCGGGGTTTGGTCATGAACAAGAATTGCTATCACGAATAAACTGTGGTGTAGTATTAATTGACAGTGTGAGCCGCAAACTTGTACCACAATTGGTACAATCAACAGAGGGTATAGGTATAACCATCTAACGTTCGACCACATAAATTTGTTTGCAGCTCAGGTCATTCTACAAGTTTGGCATTGGTACCTTACAGACGGGTAGCTGCTTGCTTCTCTTCCTTCCTCGCTCCTCTGCCCTCTCCCCCCTTCACTCCTTTTCCCTCTCCACATCATCATCCTTGGATTTATTTCTCTTTTTTCTTGCTCTTCAATCTCTCCCCTAACGTATCTGGCAGATCCTGTCTTATCCTTAGGCTCTACAAGGGCTCGTGCCTGAATCACGCCTCAACCACACGAGGCTAGCCAGCCAAGCTTGTACCTCTGCTCTCCAACTATCTTTTTCGTCTCTTCATTCTCACATAATTTAAACACAGCGAGCCTCAGAGCAAAGTCGACCCAAAGCGACCCAGGTCAGAGAAAGCTTCGTGTATTCCTTATCTTTGGACACGACAAGAGCGCAATCTGTTTTCCGTGCATCAAGGTATAACCGACAGTGTAGGCTGAAAAGTTTTCGACATCTTGGCTAACCTGTATTTACATAAATAGTTCCGGAATGGTATATAATACACAATGAAGCCTCGAAACCACCAGTGGCGCGGCCCTCCGAAAGGGCCCCAAAGTCACTTCAACCGCAAATATCCAGGGAAGACGGGACAGCCAGGACGAGCATCCGAACAGTATCGAGAACAGGCCAACACCGTTCTGACCTCTCAAACTCTCGCTGAGTGGCATACATGGCCCGAGATGACCATATTACTCGATCAGTTGCCCCTCTCTGTCACAACCTCCAACCTTTGGGACTGGTTTTCCGAAGAAGGCGAAATTGTCTACATGGATATCTCTGAGTCCTCTCAAGACCCTGGGTTCAGTTCAGGAAAGATCAGGTTCGAGCCGCCGCCGAAGCGCGCGTTCTGGATCAATGGCACCTACTGCGTTTCGCATCCGGACCTGCGCCGGTATCCCAACGGCCTCACCATTGCCGTTGTTCCTGCGAACTACGTCCCCGATCGCTGGAAGAGAAGCCCCGTATCTTCGGAACGAATGTTTCCTATCAAAACAACTTTGTACCCTCTAGCCATCCAGTTTGGAAGCATGAGTGGGGAGAAAACTATGAAGGTCATGAAGTCCCTCTACGGCACTGTTGATGAACGCAACCTCAAACTTGAATTGAACCTCAATCACAAGAAGCTTATTGCCTTCTTCCCCGTGGAGACTCGAGGCGGGAAGCAGGTCCGACAGCACAAGGTGGTCATCGACTTTTCCCAAATGAAGGATGTCTACCAAGCCTCAACCGAGGACGAAGGTTGTGCCCTGGTGATCCCCGTAAAGTTTCCACCTCACTACTACTGGAAGAAAGCGAGTGTCCACTCGACCTTCTCCGAGGACGTCAAGAATTGGAGTGGTATGGAGGCATGGTATCGCGCTACAGATATCGTCAAAGATGTTGGCCTACCTATGAGATATCCAGTTGCGCTGCACACCGACTTCAAAGATCCCAGCTTCATCGACATTGGCCGTTGGACCACTTTCCGATTCATCTTGGAAGGCAAGTCCAAAGAAGCCGTGATGGCTAACCAGCAGCTTATCAATGCCCTTGATGACTGGAACATCACGACCAAAGCCTACAGTGACTTCGAAATCGTACACGGAAACCATGCTGATATGTGGAATTACCTGGAACACCCGCCTCAGGCCACATATGGGAACGCTCTTCAGATGCTTGAACAATCCTCTGATCCAGCCATTCAACTGCCCTTTGAGATCCGCTACCAGCTTGAAGTTTGTATCTCCAAAGGTATTCTCAATGAGCACACCATTAACCTCGAGTTCCTGGAGAAGCTCGTTGGCATGAAGCCAACAAAGGCTAGACTCTACCTCGAAGACGTCGCTGACCAAGGAAATTTCATTCATGACCCAATGGATGTCTTTAAAATCTCTGAAGCCGCAGCGTTCTCCAAAATTACTCCAGTACCACCGTATAGTGCTGTCGTGCGCAGGGTGGTAGTCACTCCCACGACGATCCGCTTCAACACCCCGACTCTAGAGATTTCCAACCGCGTTATGCGTCGGTACAAACATCTAGAAGACCGCTTTCTTCGCATCCAATTTGTAGAAGAGCTTGAGCGGGGGCGAATCGCCATCAATAAAGACCAGAACGACGAGATTTACAAGAGGGTGCTTCGGACGATGTACAAGGGCATTCGTATCGGTGACCGTGTCTACGAATTTCTCGCCTTCGGTAACTCGCAGCTTAGAGTCAATGGTGCATACTTCTTCTGCCCAACAGACCATACCTCTTGCGACGATATTCGCAACTGGATGGGGCAGTTCAGCCACATCAAAGTCATCGCCAAGTATGCTGCACGGCTTGGCCAGTGCTTCTCAACTACTCGAGAGATTCGTGGCATTTCTTTCCCTGCAACTCGCAAGATCCCGGACATTGAAAATAACGGGTACTGTTTTACTGATGGCGTAGGCAAGATCTCTCAGTTCGTGGCACAGCTGGTCATCGAGGACATGGCTCTTGACATATTCGACAAGCCATCAGCTTTCCAGTTTCGCATGGGAGGCTGCAAAGGTGTTCTGGCACTCTGGCCAGACGCCAAAGGTATGGAGGTGCACATTCGTGAGTCTCAGAAGAAGTTTGAGGCCGATGCCAAGGGCCTTGAGATCATCCGTTGTGCCGCATTTGCAACAGCCACTCTCAATCGACAGACCATCACGATCCTTGAATCGCTCGGGGTTCCTACTGAATCGTTCACAGCGCTACTTGACCAACAGCTGCGAGCCTATGACTCGGCCATGCAAGACAACGGCGTGGCTATTGAGATGCTGACCAAATTTGTCGATGATCACCAGAAAAACCTCATCATCGCCGAGCTTCTCAAGGCCGAGTTCAAGACGAATGACCTACGCGAACCTTTCGTTGTCAATATTCTTAACCTGTGGCGCTCCTGGTCCCTCAAACTTCTAAAAGAAAAGGCAAGGATTCAAGTTGAAAAAAGCGCCTTTGTCCTTGGTTGTGTGGACGAGACGGAGACGTTGAGAGGCCACTCCTTTGCGACAGAGGGCTCCAAGGACAAGGATCCCAGCAAACTGCCTCAGATCTTCCTCCAGATAACCGATCCGAAGCATTACAATAGAACGCACGTCATCTCAGGCGTGTGTCTCGTTGGTCGCAACCCGTCGCTGCACCCAGGAGATATCCGCGTTGTCGAGGCAGTGAACTGTCCGAAGCTGCACCACCTCAAGGACGTCGTAGTGTTCCCCGCGAAGGGAGACAGACCGGTGCCCAACATGCTATCCGGTGGTGATCTCGACGGTGACGACTTCTTTATTATGTGGGAGCCATCACTGATGCCCAAGATCTGGAACTACCCGCCCATGAATTACGAGGGCCCCAAACCTTCTCAGTTGGAACGAGATGTCAATGTGGATGACCTCAGGAACTTTTTCGTCAAGTATTTGAAGAACGATACGCTGCCACTCATTGCAACTTCTCACTTGGCTCAGGCAGACACCTTTGGCCCAATGTCGCCGAAATGTAGGTATCAGCCTTATATCTAAACTTGGTATCCCTTGTTTCTAATCATATACTCAGGTCTGGAACTGGCAACTTTGCACTCCAAGGCAGTGGATTACCCCAAGACTGGAGACCCAGCAATTCTTAGACGCGACCAACAACCCAGAAAGTGGCCACACTTTATGGAGAAGAAAAACAAATACTTTTCTAAGAAAGCTCTTGGAGTCATCTTTGACAAGGTTGTGAATAAGAGGATCGAGTTCAACCCCATCTGGGACAGCCCATTTGACCAGCGCATCACCAAAAAGTTCGACCTTGATAACGAGACACTCAAAGCGGCAAGAAAGATCAAGGCTCAGTACGACACTTCTGTGCGCCGGTTGCTCAGCCAGCACGATCTCAAGACTGAGTTCGAGCTCTGGACGGGCTTCGCCATGTCCAGGCCTGCAGTGGGCTCAGACTACAAGATGCAAGAGGCTCTTGGCCAAGAATATCATGTATTGAAGTCTCGATTCCGCGAAATATGCTACGAGGCCGCGGGCGGTCAGCTGACGGAGCAGATTGACCGCTTCGTAGCGGCCATGTACACTGTGACCGAGGAAGAGACCAAAATTGCGCTCTATGAGCATCATCGAGGCCCGATCAACGACGCGGGACACATTCTGCAGCCTCGCAGGCTTGAACCAAAGTCGATGCCGCTCATCAGCTTCCCCTGGATCTTCCACTGGGTCATGTGCCGCATTGCACTCGGTGCAAGATACGATCCCAGCTCGTCCGTCGTGGCGGCGGCTCGCAGGAAGGCGACGCAGCACCAAATGTCATTCTCTGACACAAGTTTGAATGGGATTTCTACGCCAAAATATGAAGAAAACCAGGTTCAGTCTAGTCTAGGACTTGGAGCCCATCGAGCCCTGCCAAATGGGACCGTTATCCATCGTGGACAGCCACTGGAGCTTTTTGACCCTGAGAACAAAAGTGACTCTGATACTGGCCGTTCTCGCTCTGAGACGTCGCTTTCAGGGGCGGGCGAAGGGAAGATATCAACTAACCTCAACCAACCAGAGCAAAATGATAGTAACGGCAATATTGGCGAGGACGGAGCTGGCAGTGAGAAGACTGGCGCCAACGGGGTAGAACCAACCGATAATGAAACGGAAGATGCCATGGACAGACTTGCCAGCCTGATTGGCGGTTTTGACGAGGAGTAACTCATGGGCTCTGGAGATCCTGATATTTTGGGTTGCACAACATTGGAGCCTGGAACACCACAGCGGCTGGTAAGGCGAATTTGGGCGTATGTTACATACAAGTATCAGCGAAGTGAATTTCGGGTAAAACGAAACCAGGCCGACGGTGGTCCATAGTCAGTAGTTTCGAGTCCAAGAAGATCAAGACTTTTTGGTTTATCATTCTCATATCGCTGTGAAACGACGTGAAATGGCTAAATCATCGTCTGACGCATAAGTCTGTACGTAGCACCCATTTTTCGCCCGCAGTAACCTCTCGCCCCTCATGCTAGATTTGCAACGATTTGTCAGCTAAACTTGTTGGTTGCATGGTAGTTGTGAAATGGTAAGAGGAGGTGGCTTTACAAGAAGACAATCATCACCGTGCTTGTGCAGGAGGAGCATGCCCGTCTCGAGAGGGACCGCAATCTCTTCTCGTGATGACTGGCGGTCGTTTGGGTAGAAGACGGTCTCTCCTCCGACACAGCCTTCGGCGGGCGATGTTAGGTACAGAAGTAACGTCCAAGTGGTCCGGACTGGTATGGGAGGGTCTGTTGGTAAGGTGAGGTTATTGGAGTCGTCATCTAGAGCATGTAAGCCATGTATTGTGATGGCAAGAAGGCCACCAAGGCTAGACGGGATGGCAGCAAATATGCACTTACAATGACAGTCAAAGAATTGTCCTTTTGAATAGCGGTAGACTCGAATGTTGGGTGACAACCCCACGGGCTCACCGCCCCTACGATTGAATCAGTTTCAGAAACGAGATATGAACATAGATCAGCAAACTCACCATCGCTCTTGGACGTCACCTTGTAGCAACACGTCCTTGAGTCCTGTTTCTTCCCAGAGTCGCAGAGCAAAGTCTGGGCTATCGACCTGAAAGCGATCGTTGACTCGAACTGCGTCTCCCCGTTTTGGACGGCCTGGTGTCGTCTGCAGGGGGAGCGTCTTTAGGAAAGCTACATAGTCGCGGCAGAGAGAACGGGGGAAGAAGGACGGGATGAGGATGACTCTGGATGTTGATGGGTGAGGTTCAGGCGTGAGATGGACGATTGGCAACGGGGGCCTGAAGACTGGCCATGAAGGGATCACGGCAGGAGATGCGGTTCCCGCCTTGGATGGTTTGGACGCTTTGCTCTTTGGTTTTGGCATGTTGGTGTGATGTGAAAGCGGTTGGTGATGGTGCCCTGATCTTGTACTTCCAACGTGGGAATGGAGGCTGTACTACCGTAATAACTGGCAATTGTGCTTTGACTTGGGATAATTTGGTTGTGAGGGATAGATCACTTATTCGGCTGATATCTTGAGTCGTAACTATACAGCATTGACGTTGAATTAAAGCAGATGGGTTCAAATGCACAATCCTTGTAAGCGAGGCTGTCGCCCCGAAAGATGCATCGCCACCACTCCCGACGCATCAGCTTAAGCTAGACTAATAAAGAGCAAATTTGTTGCAGTAAATATCGATCTGATTGCAACCGAAGAGGATTTACAAGGCTGGTTGGGGTTATATAAGTAGAGAAACGCTCAAGTTTGACGATGTCTTGGGAACTGCGTATCGAAGCACACCGAAATGGAAGCTTGTAGCGGATGCCTAAGACATAAAGGTCGGTGATGTTCTCTTGAGCTTGATGAAATAACTACTCCGTATGTGATTATGACTTTTCCACAAAGCTGAAGAGTCCATTCATATGAGGAACAAACCAGGTCAATATTGAGGTAATGCAAATAAGCGATCCAAGATAGATTTATGCATCAATCCGGTTGCTGTTCTAACGCCAATCGGGGAGTTGGGGAATCTCTCATTCTTAGCGACTGACAACCCGCCTACTTAGACATTGAACAGCTCTTTATCTGGAACAACATTTGAATCCTCAAAAGTACCAAAATATCCCGTCTATTCTGCCCCAGAACGTGCTTATCACTAAATGGCAAGCTCTTACGCTGCCATGCCGGATACCGCCAGCACACCCGTGGCCCAAGACAGCCAGGACAAGACAACCCCCCCACCAACAACAACATACTCACCATTGGTCCGCCAAGCCCGACAGCTAGGTCTGCTCTTCGCCGGCGCCGGCTTCCTGGCCGCGTCCATCGCCATCTCACGCCGCTCCGTGCTGCGGAGGCGTCTGGACTCCCTGCCCAGATTCTACACGGGCAACCGGAGCCCGGCAAAGTTCGACTCGTCGGACCGCTCCCTGCTCGCCGCCTCGGCCCTCGGCCTTGCCACGCTCAACGTCATGAGCTTCGCCGTCCTGCTCGTCGGCGGCATCTCGTGGGGCTTCGACCTGTGCTCCGTCCAGGAGCTGCGCGAGAGGAGCCAGGCCGCAGTTCGCAGGCAGGGCGTCGTCGACCCGGAGGATGAGGAGAAGATGGAGGCCATGATGGAGGATCTCATGGCCCGCATGGGCATGGACAAGCCTCAGCCTTCCGAAAAGCCGGAAGCCCCGTCCGAGCAGGTCAAGAAAGACTGAGCTCGCTCTGTATAACAAATGTTGATATTTATCAACGGCGGTTGACGACGACCTTATCATTATCATTACCATCATGACGGATTTCAAACATGAGCCGGGTTGTTACCCATGTACGATATGCTATGCTGGCCCAGGAAATGAAGCACACACCAATCTCATCATGGCACTTTTGCTGTCACTCAATATTACTCTTTTAATAGCACCAGCCAAGGCCTCTTCACAAGCCTGCGTGCGCTCTTCCGTCTTCTTGCTTCTCTCTGCGAAATACCATACCATCACCGACTCATCCTCACCAGACATCTTCAACTACTTAGCAGTACAAGTTTCTCATCATTGCTACGTAAAGCCATTTATATCCATGACACGCTGCGAAATCCACTCAATACCATCTGCCATAACCATCCACCCTGCCGTCGCCCATGCGTTTCCATTATGACCAGTTCTCCAGAACAATGCTTCAACGCCCCATTACCATATGCACGCCACCTCATGTATCCTATGTTGTCCATCCCTCCGTTTCTAGGCCCCTTTCATAGAAATCCCTTCGTGAAGCTCGGCACCCTGCTAAGGCTGCTCTTCCTCTTGGGAACGTCAACCACCGACGCATCGTCTCCCTCGCTGACCCTCCAGGGGCCCATGCGACTTCGAACACTTCCCATGACACTTCCTGACCCCTTGTCGTTTCGAAGGCTCTTCCACCCTTGGAGTTCCCGCTCTAGACGGAGCGACTTCTCCTTCTCTTCGCGAAGCTCACGCTCAGCCCGTCGAGCAGACAACTGGTTGTTAGACTCGGACGACTGTAGCTCTTCAATCGTCTTCAGAAGCTTTTCGACCTTGTCGCGCATTCTTGAGACGTCTTCTGAAAGCTGTGTGTTCTGCTTCTCTTTGCGATCGATTTGTCCTTGAAGATCTTTCACAGTTCGGTCCACGTTTCGCACAGAACGCTGAGACTTGCTACGCTCAGCCTCCTGGTCCTCGAGTTGGGTTTCGAGCTATCTCATGTTAGTATCGACACAAAGATATTGCAGTCACAGCATTACTAACCTCTTGAACACGTTTGTGGAGGAACTTGATGTCCTGGCTCGCGCTGGAGTAGCCTTTGGTCTCGAGGTCCACGAGCTTGAGCTGGGCCTCGTTGAAGCTCTTCTCTAGCGACGCCTTCTGCTTCTGCACATGCGCGCTGTTCTCGCGCTCAGCCACGACATCCTTTTGGATCTCGGTCACCAACGCTTCAGCTCGTCGCATCTTCTCAACGGCTGCCGCTGCAATATCCTCCTGCTGTGCAAGGTTCGATTTGAGGTCCAAGATCTCTCTATCCATGTTGGCGGCATTGCGGAGAGACGGGCTCTCACCCTTGACCAGTTCTTCAAGACCGGTTTTGGCCTCTTCAAGCCGCGCCTCAACATTGCGCTTTTCCCGGAGGAGATGGTCACGCTCCGCGGCAATCTCATCTACCGAAGAACGGAGGGTTCGGACTTGCGACAGAAGGGAGACAACCTTGCCTTGAGCTTCATTATGAGCGTTGACCGCTTCGTCACGAGAGGACGCCACATCTGCCAGTGTCGATTCTAGGCGAGACTTCTCCTTGGACCAGGTCGAGCTGTTGAGGACCTCATCGTCCCACTTCGATCGCAGCTCGTCGAGTTCTTCACGAAGACGGGTGATCTCGGCCTGCTTGAAGAGCTTCTCCTCGCGAGCGAGGTCGAGCTCATTTGTCAGAGTAGCAAATTCAGCTTGGTACTTCTTACGAGTCTGCTCCATGCTCGACTCCTTATCCTCAATGTCCATGGCACGCTGGTTTCGGTAGTCTTCCAGCTCATGCTGAAGTCGCCTCTTAGCCTGGGTAGCAGACGCCAAATCAGTCGAAATGTCCTCCACCTTTTCTTCAAGACGCTGATTCTGGCGTTGAAGGTCTTCGATGCTGGCGTCCATCTTCTCACGTTCTGCCATGACCTCGGCGTAAGTGTCTTCGGCCTCCTTTGCTTGTGACTTGGCAAACTGCTCGGCGCGGCTGGCTTTGAGGACAGCAATCTCTGCCTGCTCAAGCTTGCCGAAATATTCGTCGGCACGGCTCTTGTACAACTCTAGGCTGGAAGTGACATCAACAAGTTTGGAAGTCTCGGCGTCGAGGCGAATCTGGAGATCCGCAAACTCTTGAAGAAGCTGGTTTCGACTCTGGGCTTCTTGTTCTCTAGCCAAAGTCATCTCGTGGAGGTCAGACCTCGAGTCACGAAGCTCAACCTCAGCCTTGGCGCGGTCATGTCGCAATCTCTCGAAGTGAACTTTGATGTCGGTCAACTCCGCCACGGCATCCTTATGGCCATGAATCAAGGCCCGCCGTGAGTCCTCCTGGCTGTTCAAAACCTCCAGAATCTCCTCATGCGTACGAGTCTGGACGTCTCGTAGCGACAGTTCACCCGATCGGATAGTTCGTTCTAAAGCAGAGACCTTCTTGCTGGAGTCATCGAGCATGTCGTGGAGTCGGTTGTTCACCATCTCCAGCTTCTGGATCCGACGAAGGGAAGGACTTTGGTCATCGTAGTTATCTGGAGCGGGCGTGCTTCGGTTGACTTGGCTCTGGAGGTGGCGGTTCTGCATCTCCTTGAGTTGAAGCTGGTTCTGGAGTTCCTCAACCTCGGCCTTCAGATCCATCCGGCTATTGAAGCTCAACGTGTCAACAGTTCGGTCAGATCGTGTAGAGTCTTGGAGGTGGTCAAAGTCCTGGACACGCCGCGTCGGGGTCGACGTATTGGAATAGTTTCGGGCATGGAGCTTAGCGGCTCTCTTTTGGGTTGGCGATCCGTGGAATGGCGCTTCGTTGAAATGTATCTCCTCGAGTTTTGGTCGACTGGGAGATTCGTTGCGCGAGGCCCTCAACTCAGCGAGCTTATTCTCTGCGTTGGTCCGGGCTGCGGTTTGCACACGAAGGTTCTGCTGAAGGTCCTCGACCTTTCTCACCAGATCAAAATTCTGGATAAGGACCTTCTCGTCTGTGCCGTCTGATTGAGGAGGGATGGGCGCTTCAGGGTCCACTGTCCTCAGAACATCAAGCATCTGCGCCCTCAAATCTTCGAGCTCCTTGTCTCTGGAATCTACAGAGGCCTGGAGCGTGCGAACAGTGGTCTGTGCTTGGTTTCGAAGTTGTCGTTCTGACTCTATGGTTCGATTGGCCTCAGCTAACTGTGCTGTGAAAGTGGAAGAGGCTTTCTCGGCATTTCTGCTCGATTTGACCTCGCGAGCAACCTCATGGCTGAGGTCCTCGAGATTGAGTTGGAGTTTCTCAGCTCTCTTCTCGAGAGACGCAATAGCAATCTGAGAGTCACCTAGTTGCTTGTTGAGCTTCGTGTTTTGATCTTCGAGTCTGACCTTTTCGCGCTGGAGAGATTGTATTTGTCCACGAGACGCCTCACTAGCACGGGAGCTGGAGCGGGCGATCTCGAGACCCTTTTGCTGGAGCTTGTTCAGCAAGGCTCGGTTGTCGTTCTCGGATGCCACCAGGCGACTTTTGACAGTACCCAGTTCCCGCTCGAGTCTTTCTTTGGCTTGATCGTTCTTCAAGCCGAACTCGCCCGACTCAAGGATGAGCTTGTTGAGGTCCTCAATCTGATGATTGAGCTTAGCGCACTCCCCTTCGAACCATTCAAGCCGCTCTTGTGCCGCATCGAGATCTTTACGAAGACTGGTTTCACGGTCTTGCGCTGCTTTAGACGCCTGTCGTTCGCCGGCGACTTCGGCTTGTAAGCGCGCTTCCTCGGCTTCGGTCTTTGCAACACGTAATCGTCGGATTTCTTGTCTGGCTTCTTCGCGCTCTTTCTCTGCAGTGGTTCGAGCCTCCATGGTCCTCCGCAGGGTGTCTTGCTGTGCGTACAATTCCTTCTCAATGATGATCTTGGACTCGTTAAGGCGATCAAACTCGTCCTTGAGCTCCTGGTATTTGTGTTCGCCTAGCAATTGAACGTCATCACGGGATTGACGCTCCCTGCTAAGTTCCATCTGTGTCTTGTACAGCTCATCCTTGAGATCCTTGGTCTGCGACTCAAGAACTTGGCGGTTTTGATCTGCTTGAGCATCTTCCGAGAGACGTGCCTCAAGTAGGTTTTTGGCATCTTCTGCCTCTCGCTCTAACTGGGACTGCCTCGACTTCATCGCTACTAGCTCAGCTTGGACTTCGCGGAATTTGGCAGCAGTCTTCTCCTTCTCAGCAGCCAACGCCTTCTTCTGCTCTTCGAGTGATTGGCGCTCGCTCTCAAAATTCTTGTTGTCGTTTCGGAGGAGGGCAAGCTCGCTTTCCTTCTTGTGAACAAGATCTTCATAATCAGTTGAAGTTTTCGCAAGTTCTGTGAGTTGCTGCTGGATATCTCGATTTTCACGAGACAGGTGGGTTTCGCGAAGCTTGCTGGATTGTAGCTCCTTTTGGGTCGAGTGAAGCTTGACTTCCAAATCTTGATCAATCTTAAGCAGCTTATTTTCCAGGTCTTGCGCTTTTCTCTCCTTCAGAGCGAGTTGGCTTTGCAGTACCTTGATCTCATCTTGGAGCGCGACCTCTTGTTCGCTGCGTTCCGCTTGCCTTTGAGAAATCTCGGCCATGGACTCTTCAAGCTCAGAGATCTTTGCGTTCAAATGGCGCTTCTCCTCCTCTAGTTTGGCAATGAGAGTAGCGGCTTGCTCAAGCTGCGAGCGATAGGTCTCAACCTCCCGCTCGGCTCGGTTCTTGGCCTCCAGCAAGTCGTCCAGCTCATCTTCTAATCTTTCTTGATCCTCAATGGCGCCTGCAAGTTTCTCTTCAAGTTCAGCCTCTCGATTTTGGAGGCGCTTGAAAATCTCTTCCTTGTCCAAGGCAAGCGCTCGCTCACTCTCAAGCGTCTGCTGGATACGCATCATTTCGGCATGGCAGTTCCTCCGCTCCTCCTCAAGCTTTGATCGATTTTCGGCTTCCAATAGCATCTTGTCATTGAGTTCCTTGATCATTGCGTCTCGTCTCTTGACTTCTGTTGCCGTCCGCGTGGCGCCGAGAAGCGGCTTCATCTTTACAATCAGCTGCCACCAAGGATTTTCAGCCAGATCGAGATAGACGTTGAAGTTTCTCTGAATGATTCTGGTAGCCTCGGTTCGAAATAGCCTTTTGTAAGCGGCACGCCGCTGGATAAATCCTCTGGCAACCGACTGGAATCTGGACATGATCTCTGTAATGAGAGCGTCTCGTTGTTCTTCGAGCTCAGCGAGCACGCCGGCCCGGAAAAAGACCTTTGTCAAACCAACGCGGTACAGTGCCCGGTCGAGCCCCAGCTTTTCGAGCATCAAAGCAGCTGCGGCTTGTCCCTCGAGGTACCCCTTGGGCATATCTTGACAAAGCACCTCGTAGCGTTGTCTGAATTCGGCAAAAGGAAGTCGGTTGGGAAAGCCTGTTCGTGCAATCCTGATCCCTTCTAAAACGCCATTGCAGCGCAGTTGGTCCAGGACAAGGAGGTTGTTGAACTGCTTTGGCCTCTTCTTGTGGTTGGGTAGAATGCATCGGACGAAGTGAGGGTGCGTCGAGTTGAGCTGTGTCATCAAGCTGTGAAGATGCTCTTTGTGTTTCTGGGCAACTGTGCGGAACAGACCCTTCTTGACTCGACTTCTAACACTACCATGGTCATCATCCGATTCAGCACAGTCGGAAAAGAGAGACGCGACGTGCTTGTTGGTAGAGGCGGCAAGAAGACGGGTGACATTATCATTCAAGGGGTCCTTGTTCTTCTCTAGCCATCCCTCGGTGGAATACTCTACCTCTGCGGCGTAGTGAGTCAAGATAAATCCCTGTCCGAGGCGTGAAGGGCGATATTTGGTAGATTTCTTATCCCATAAGGAGTTAAGTTTCTCGGTAAATGACTTGTCGGTAGCTTTGGGCATGACGCAGTCCTCATCCAGGCAAGAGAAAACACCAATAGGGTTTGACAGCTCGATCAAATCGATGGTTGGCTGAAGATCGCGCCCGAAGTCAATGAACTTCCACTCGATCTGCTCTCGAGCGTACTCTTCTTGTTCCAGGACAAACATGTGGTGGTTGAAGAACTGCTGAAGTTTCTCGTTGGTGTAGTTGATGCATAGCTGTTCAAAGCTGTTTTGGTCAAAGATTTCAAAACCAGCGATATCGAGAACTCCGATAAAGTGCGAATCGTCGAGTCCCATGCCTGTTCGGTCGAGTTGCCGGTTGATGCGTGTGACAAGATCACCGAATCCTCGTTCGTAAATACCCTTGGAGAGAGCATCAAGGCCGAGACGGACCTGTTCGGGCGTCTGAACCTTTTCAACCCACTCGCGGCCGGCCTTCACCTTGGGATGAAGTAGGCCTCGGAGGAAAGGCTCCAATGGAACGCCGAGTAGTTTACACACTTTGGCAGCCTCTTCTTTCGCATTCGGGGCGAGACGAGCCTGGTCTGCGGCTCGACTCTCTTTGACAACGTTGATGTTTCCCAGATGCAAAACAGCTGCAACAGTCCGAAGAACCGATGACTGCTCGTCTTCTGAGAACCCCATAACCCTGAAGGATTCCATGAGCGACTCCCAGTCTTCTTTATCCGACACACCAACAATTGTGTCATGGCCGTCCCGTGTATAGTTGAAATCTGCAATCGTGAGTCCTTCAAGCAAGAAATCTCTCTTCATGCTGGAGCTGGCGCCCTTTAGTAATTGGTAGAAGATATGGTAGTTTCGCTCGTGTGGGTTAATGTGGACAACTCTGGACTTCTCGAGCAGGTACCAGTCGATGAACGCACCACAAATAGCACCTGTCCGAGAGAATTCAATGCGGATGAACTTGCCGAAACGCGACGAGTTGTTGTTTCGGACAGTTTGAGCGTTTCCGAATGCTTCTAGAATCGGGTTGGCGCGTAAGATTTGTTGGGAAAGGTTCGAATGCTGGACCCTATTCTTAACGGATGAATCTGACTGAGCGACAGCCGCGAGATACTGGATAACCTTCTTCGTGTTCTCGGTTTTTCCAGCACCAGATTCACCAGTGACCAATATGCTTTGATTCTTCCCCTCCTCAACTAGGTTACGGAAAGCCTCATCAGCCATGGCAAAGATATGAGGCTTAGTATCCTCCCGACTCCGCCCTCGGTACATGTTGATGTAGTCATTAGTGTAAATGGGAAGCGGAGCATATGGATTGACCGTGACGAGGAAAAGACCTGAGTATGTATATATCAAATCGGCCTGGTATCGCATGTGGAGGTTATGGACGACGGAAGCCTCGTTGAGGTGTGTCAATTCGGCCATATCGTTTGCTTTGTCGAACTTGGCAGGGTTCACTTTGTCGACGCTTTCAGCGTCGGCTTCTCGTTGCTGAGAATGATTAGATGCTGCAAGATTCTTATAGCCTGTAAAAGCTTACCGTTCCATCATCGCATTGTACAAGCAGTCGATTTGCGTCGAGTTCCTCGACAACCCATCCTCGGACGAACGCAGTCTGGGGGTCCTTAAGCCACACATAACGCTTCCCAGAGAAGTCGTTTTCGCCTTCAATACCTTGGATTGTATCTTGGCTTCGAAGTTTCTCTTCGGTCTTGATGAATGATGGCGCGAATGTCGTTGATGTTGGTGTTCCGCTCTTGGAGTCACTGCGATATTGCCTGGCTACAACACCAGAAACTCCTTGAGAAGCTGATAATGACCCATTTGACTGCGTTCTGTTATGCGGTGGCGTGGAGAGTCCAGGAATCGATGACGGAGAGGAGAAGATGGCGGATTTGGGTCTGGCAGTGTTGTTCGTCGAGGGCGAGGCTGACGGAGTTCTGGCAAAAGGATTACTGCGCCGATGCGCCGTGCCGTTGGCGTTGAAGGCCATGGTGAAGCGACCACATCAACAGCTCCTGGCGTCGTGGGCGTGTAGTATGATGCGCCCAGCTACACGTGGTGATGCGGTTGCGAAAGTAAACAAAGCGGCTAGGAGGTATAAATGGCAAGGGGCGGGTGATATGTTCGCGCAAGAAGTGAAACGATGAGAAGAAACACCAGCGCTCCAGGTGACGTTGCCCTTTAATGAAGAATATCACGAAGCAATGAAACGCAAGCCTTGGATCAAAATGTATCCTGGGTTGCGATGGAAGGCGCCATTAGCAGGGATACAATGCTCCCGTTGCTGGGCAAGTCAGCGGTCAAAGTAAACAAGACGTCTTCACGTGATTGTAACGCTGGTCTATGGGGCCCACAGGAGCTAATCCGTATCTAGACTAGACCCGGCATGGTGCTGAAATTCCATCTCGCTTTGTCTTGACTTCAATATCCCTGATCGCATCTTTTGTTTGTGACGATCGATATTCTGCCTTTTCATCGACGAGACGACGACCTTTGCTCGCGAAGTGCCTCACTAACTGATTTGTTTTCTCCCAGGGAATATCTCCATCAATGAGACTTGATTAACTGCTCGCTACGCCAACATTGGCCCATTTTCCGCTTGTCCCAACAATTGCAACCGGCTGGCTACGTTGATAGTATCTACATTTTTCCGCATAGGAGAGGCCCGTGGCAGCTTGACCGCGTTGAGTGACGAGTGCGCCCGAGTATTACGCAACTACAAGCGTCATCAACAAGAACCAGCACTCCTCGCGTTATAGGAGTTCCTTCAGGATGAGCCATTATGGATATGGCCATGCGCCTCCTCATGGCTACCCATCCTCGCAATCTTATGTGTATCCAACAAACCAAGCATACACGGCGCCGCCTTTCCCTCCCAACGAATCCATGGCGACCCAAACTGCCACTTACGGCCATGGTGCTACTCAAGCATACGACTATAACCACACCGCTATCCCAGGTCTAGGAATGGGCTTCTCCCACAACACGGCGGGATGGCAGCAAACCTGGCCTCAAGGACCTTCCGTAATTCCACTTGAGCGAAACGATCAACCGTCGACGAAACAGATCACAAAGGCTGCTGGGAATGCTATGAGAAATACTGGGATACCATACGGCAAGCAGCCTGCCACACGCACTGAGGACGATGCAATGGAGGAAGGCGAGCTCAGTGAAGGCGAATTGGAAGACATTTATGAGCCTGGTGAGGTGGCAGCTGGTGATAGTGATGCGCCTGGCCCCAATACGTCGCGCTCTGTTGCCATTACCGGCCACCATCACGATCATGCACAGCTACCTGTTAGCTCGAACATCACAATTGACAATAGTACTACCATTAAGCAGCCTTGGGACTCAGAACAGTCCGGCCGAGACCGCTCTGGCTCCTACTCGCCCTATCTCTCCCCGCGCGAGATACGATCTAACGGTTTAGAAAACGGCGCATCCCATGCTCGTACGTCCTTCCCGACTTGAGCAATCTGGTAATATTTGAAATGATGTTGACTTTTGATAGAAACCCCACGCAGTGACGTGCATCCTCCATCAGCAGAAACTGCGGCCTCGCTTCACGTCTCAGAACTTTCTCACGATCACACCGAAGCCGAACAAGCCAGGATCAGCCGAGTACACACGATTCTCTCTGATTCAAAAAAGGAAGCGCATGAGGCAATCCTCCGTCTTTGGCCACTAAATGTCCGATACCAGAACTATGTTGAAGAAGGAATCGATAAAATACTTCTGAACGAGTTATTCACCGAACTAGGTCTTGAAAAGACCGCCGGCGTTACATCAGCGGAAGAAACGCCAGTCATGACACCCTCTAAAGGTCCAGATACGTCGAAGCATACCCAGAATTCGCAGAATATTGCTACAGAATCTGGCGATGATGTTGAGAAATCGGCCGGCATAGACAAGACTAAAGACAAATCCGAAGAGCGCAAAGATCGAATAGCGCGGCTGCTAGCGGCCAAAGGCTCCAAACCTACCCCAGTAACTGCCGACCAAAAGGCATCAAAGATAACACCTGTTGCCGAATCGGACCATGTGAAACCCGAAAAGACCAAAGCTCAGTCCGAGAAATCGAGGTTGATACAACAAAAAATGGAGGCACTGATGAAAGCACGGGAGGCAAATGTAAAAACAACATTGCCTAGCCAGAACTTCTCAGCGTCTCGTGCACCGTCAGGCACGCCCGGCTCAAATGAAATTCCAGATGTTGCATCAGCTGTTATCATGGAGCTCGATGACCAACCCACAACAGCGCCAGAAGACACGGATACAAACTCGGCCCCCCCAATCCCAGGTTTGTTCCTGTCTTCTGCGGCGCATTCGCCAGTCGCCAGTCAACGCAAGCGGCCTGTTGCGGCAGACTTGAACGATTACTCTGCTGCTGCCGTGCAAAAGCGACCATTTGGGCAGACTCGAGAATCTCGGCCGTTCCTGATTGACGTCAGTGATGATGAAGATGATGCTGAGATGGAGATAGATTCTCCCGAGTTAAGACCATCCTCGATCCAGCGACCAGTCACACCTGGCTCTCGGACGATTTCCTTTCGGGATCATCCCACATTGCCTGAAAGTGCATCTCGCCGCACAATTGCTAGCCCCAATACTGCAGGAACTCCAGCTAACAGCGCTAACGGTATGTACGACTTGGAGAGCATGAACAAGAAGATCGAAGACATGAAGCGCAAGATTGCGGAGGCTGAAGCCCGTAAGAAGGCAAAACAGCCCAGCAACGGGGCACCTTCAGCTACTCAATCTCAATCTCAGTCCAAAGAGGGCAGCGTAGACCTCCCGGCTGTTTTAACGCCTGCAATACCGGCCCCCTCGAAAGCACGAACAGGGGTCGAAGGCAGCCGTCCTTCAACACCATTATCTTCTAATTCGGCATCGCCCGCTCTTCAAACACTGCCAAAAGTGAGGGGGCAAAACAAAGTGGTGAGGCCTTCGCTTCGTGCCCGTGTTGCCAGCGAGCGTTTGCCCATTTTGGAGGCTCAGCGGAGAGAGCGAAGTGAGCAGCTGAGGCAGTTACAATCTCAAGTCGCTAGGATTGAACGGGAGATTGAGGATAGCCTGGTTGAAGAGGAGCGACTTAGAGAGGATGCTCTACAACCCGATTCCGAGCCAATGCCAAGACAGGGCGAGCCTGAACTTGATGCCGGCCAAGGTAAGTTGCCCAATACCATTCACCAGCCCAGGGGATCAACTGCACCAGAATTCATACCCAAATTTGCATTATCCAGAGGACTAACTTCCCGCTCAGCCAATTCGCTGCCAGACCATCCCACCTTGGATGATAGCAATATCGGGTTCCCTGAGAAGAATGTCATCACCCCCTCCCGTGACGCGGCCGACCAGGATGCCTCAATGGACGATAGCTCGAGAAGTGAGTCGGCGGAAACAGCAGGATCTTCAGGATTCAATGAAATCGAGGCTGGGCAGATGGAGCAAGAAGTTGCTGGAAATGTTACGGACGACCTTGATCTGGCTCTGTCGGAATCTCGGGGTCCTGTAAGCCATGGCCCGACCTTGTTGGACGATGCTTCACATCAAAGTGTCCTCGAAAGTGCTACCCAACCAGGAGCAGATGTGGTTATGGATGACGGCGACACTTCCAGTCATGTGGAAGACACGACAGGGCAGACATCAGATGACTACGAGCCAACCGAAGCAGGCATCGAATTATTAGATCGCCAGTCCCCTATCCACCCACAAACACTGCCCCATCAAACCCATCTTGCTGAGAACGAAGTTCTTGAGACAGGCGATGCTGACATGCAAGGGGCTACGCCGATTTCCCCAATCACTCGCCCAATTCCAATAGGAGACGGGGAGACAGAAATCAATGTTGACAGAGAAGTAGACCATCACGAAGGCCAGACTCGATTGCGTAGCTGACTCGTGAACAGGCTGAAGAGACAGGCGAAACACCGGTGACGAACGGTACCGGAACCTCATTCGCCAATTACGAATCACCCCTCCAGTACTTCAGGGCGTATCGATTTCATCCTCAATTCAAAGACGTGGTGCCCGGCGGCCTTCGATCCCTGACTTATAGCAATAAGATCGATGCCAAGAGGGAAGTATGCCCTGATCAACTCACGGAAGGGAGCTGTCCAAGAGGCAGTGAGTGTCCATTTCAGCATTTTGAAAACATGCAAGCCCCGGGTACGTGTCACTATGGCTCAGCCACTAGAGAAGACTACAAGTGAAGATGCACTCGCCAGTGGAGGGACGCTAACGTGCCGAGCGGCAAACAGATGACCAGATCCTCCTTCAGCTTGGTGCCTATGGTAATTACGAAGAAGAGCAGCAGCAGCAGTATGTCACAGGGCTTCGGGAGTTGCTCACCGATTTCCGTAACCGCAAGGTGAAGGACTTTCAGACCATCAGCGAAGGCATCATCGAGTACCGCGCCAAGTTCCACGGCGACAAGACGAAGATCCTGCCTCTAGGTGGTGTCACCATCTGAGGGTTCTTGTCTGAGAGCATCCGTCTTTTGTATAAGCCAGCCCTCCCCCTACGTAATACCGCCTAAGTGAATCACATCGTGTCAACGGCCATTGCACTTCGGTCGTATGATTGCGACTAAACTGATCACTACGGCCCATAGCCTTCGGCTTTCCCTGCTCGGGCTGCCTTCTCGCGCATACACGACACCTCTTGTCCTGTCTGTTTCTGATCACCATTTACTTGATATTTAACGCAGTAGCCTGTATGGCTATTGACGACATGGCGACAGCGAATAGGCGATGCGAGGAAGATGAAAAAGGAAGAAGCAAAATAACGAAAAGAAGTAGGAGAAAGGCAAAGAAGAACAAAAGTATTAGTACGATGAGTCTGAAGGGCACGAGATAAAGTAGGAGAGTAGTTAATGGGCTCACGTGCCCACGCACCAAAGAGCCTGACAGTTGCTGCGCCAGGCAGTGGCTATCAAGCAGTTGTAGGAAGTAGTAAATTATGCGAATAAACCCGATCCATTCACTTTTCACGTTCCTCTGCATGGCTTGACCGAGGCAATATGAAATATGTTATTCTCGGTCTATACAGAAACCATTGCCCAGGAGTCTAGATCTTGACTTAACAGCAGCATAATATCATTCAATGAGCTTAATTCGTCTGGGCTTATGCAGAGATATCGTCCCCCAGTCCACTTCGTTAGATATTGGATCTTTGTGAGCAGCTGGGAGTAAGAGGCCCTGTTGGAACAGATATTGTGTACAGCATGATACAAACGAGCTGTAGGTTTTATGGATGAATCCAAATTCTCATGTCATGATGCATGCTTGACCCCGTCCCCGCTGCTAACATTGTACTATGTATGGCCGCTGAGTTCCCAATACTACCTCGATATCATCACTTTCGTACAATAGGTAATTTATTCTTGACCCGTGAAGCAATTGACCTGGAAAGGTCTCCGAGGATCGGCACAGATGCGATGATGCAATTCATTTGTCAGCAGTCAGGATGACGACAGTGACGAAGCGGGGTTTGCTTTGCCGGTGATACCCCACCTCTCGCTGGCACCTAAGCTCCATGAAGCGCTGAATATGCCCAAATAGCCAAACAGCTTCCAAGAGCTCTGTGGCTGTTGTAAGGGGATTGGCTGGTTGTAGAATGGCCCTGGTGGCTGCTGAGCGAGAGAAGGAGCTCGGAGAGTAAGTCGCTTCGGACCTCCGCCCAGTCCCAGTCCGAGGATGTTTCTCCTCTCTTCGTAGTTTCTCTTCAAATTTCTTCCTCCTTTCTCCTCTCCACTTTGATCTTGGACAGCTTCACTCAACTCCAAATACCGAATAACCCTTTTTCAAACACAAAAATCAGACAAAATGGTCAAGGCTGGTAAGGTCCCCACCTTCTTAAACGCTCTCCAGAAACTGGGGAGAGGACAGCTCCTTTATAGATGCACGATAGCGGCTGAGGGAGGGTTTTGAGCTGGTTTGAGCGGGTTTTTTGTTGTCCAACAGGAAGACGAATTCGGCTCGAACCGTACCTTGATAGACTCAGCCCTATGCAAAACATCGCCCAGAAGAGTTGATTGACGACTCGGCGAGTCCCTTGATGGGCTCTTCTGGACCTTGATGGCTACTGCAAACACGTCGAAGCGCTCTGCTGCTCCAGCAGGGTTCAGCTCCTGCTTGAGCCACCCACAGCTGTACAACCTCGTTACTGAGCATCTTGCTAACGCAGATCCTTGCAGTCAGCGTCCTCCGTGGTGACTCTAAGGTCTCCGGCACCGTCATCTTCGAGCAGGAGTCCGAGTCCGCCCCTACCACCATCTCTTGGGACATCACCGGCAACGACCCCAACGCCAAGCGGGGCTTCCACATCCACACCTTTGGTGACAACACCAACGGCTGCACTTCTGCCGGCCCTCACTGTGAGTTTGTTCCGGAATCATGGTCCAGATACTACGCGATCCGTTGGAGCCGAGATTTCTAGACACCAAGACCCCAGTTTCGCTCGAATCTCAGACGCTAACATGGCGCCTCGACAGTCAACCCCCACAACAAGACTCACGGTGCTCCCTCCGATGAGACCCGTCACGTCGGTGATCTTGGCAACCTCTCGACTGACGGCCAGGGCAACACCAAGGGCTCCGTCACTGACTCTCTGATTAAGCTGATTGGCCCCCACAGCGTCATTGGCGTAAGAATATATACGTCTTTAACCTTCTGAACTTAGACTGATAGAGCTCTAGCGAACTGTCGTTGTTCACGGTGGCACCGACGACCTCGGCAAGGGTGACAGCGAGGAGTCCCTGAAGACTGGTAACGCTGGTCCTCGACCCGCTTGCGGTACGTCAAGAGAATTCCTGCTTTTACATAAGTACTCGTATACTAATTTCCTCGAAGGTGTCATTGGCATCTCCAACTAGGGAAAAACTTGATGCTGGGATCGGTTAATCAAGGCGGCGGCTATTTTGACAGCCCTGTTCAAAAACTACATTAACGAAAGTGATGTGAATTGGAGAATTCGAGATTCGATAGCTTGAATAAAACCGACTCAAATATTAGTAAAACTCAAATGGCGTGTGTTGTATAATGTGCTGCTTGGAATATCTTTTGACGTGACTAGTGTTGCCGACTAATAGAGTGCATTTCGGGCTTGATGCATTTGCATTCATCACCTCATGATTGCCACGCGGGGCGAGGAGGGGTAGAGCAGATCAGTCGATCCAAGGGGCGGCTCGTCCAGCTGGTGTTATGCCCTAGTTTGACAGCCACAGTCTGCACATACGCTGATGAGGGTATTTGGATGATTTGGCAGTCGATATATTTGATGTTAGATAAAGCAATTGAGTGTGATGGCAGTAATAAATCAATGTCTGCCCGAAGCTTCGTGAAGTCATGGAAGCTCCAAGCTCCAAGCTCCAAGTTCCAAAGCTCCAAAGCTTCCCACTGACAGTGGATTCGCAGGCGCATCATTGCCCCGCGCTCACACTCGCTTAGGGGCAGGAACCCCTAAACTCTGTCCCCACACTTGGCCCTTTTAGCGGCGGCCTCGAGCTTGGGGCCACCTTTCCACAAGGCACACGATCTCGCCTCTCGACCCCATCCATAACTTCTCATTGCATGAAGCTGCTCCTTGTTGCTTTCTTCTACACCTAAACCGCCCTTGATTGAGCTCCTCCCAAGTTTCTCATCAAGGCCTGAAATCGTCAATCTCTTCTGTCTTTCTTAGGTACGTCACATCCATCTCTTTCTTTGCAGCATGTTATCACATGCCGTTCTCCCACACGTGGCGGTGTCAAGTCGAAGCTCAAATGGCGGCGAGCTCAGTGTTGCATCAGTTGTACACCACTAAGCATCGCAACTATGTCACGTCAAGGCCGTTTTGACCCAATTGCTTTCTTCGAGCCGGTCCTGTCCTTGTGGCACCGGGCATCCTTTTGCTAAAGATGCCATGATCACACTAACACGAACCTTATACAAATAGGTCCTCCCGTGCCCTCTCTCCGTGTTACCTCCACCATGTCCAAAACCTTCATTGGCAATGTCAAGAGCGTGCTTAGCGGTGACACTCTGATATTGACCAGCCCCAACAACCCAACCGCCGAACGGTCCTTCTCCCTCGCCTATGTCACGGCTCCCCATCTGAAACGCGAGGGTGATGAGCCTTTCGCCTTCCAGTCTCGGGAATACCTTCGAAATCTTGCCGTTGGAAAACCCGTCCAATGCTCAGTCCTCTACACGATTCCTACCTCTGGTCGCGAGTTCGGTACTGCCAAGCTTAAGGATGGCACCGATCTGCCCGACGAACTGGTCAAGGCAGGCTGGCTGAAGGTCCGCGAGGATGCTGGCCGAAAGGAGGAGGCTGAAGACGTTCTTGAGCGACTCGAAACTCTCCGCCAACTTGAGGAGAAGGCCAAGGCCGAGAATAAGGGTCTTCATGTCGGCGTCGGCGGCATCATTGAGGTGCAGAATGACCTAGGTGGTCCTGACTTCATGAAGGAGTGGAAGGGCAAGACTGTGGACGGTGTTGTTGAGCGAGTCCTTAGCGGTGACCGACTCTTGGTACGACTTTTGCTTTCGGAGAAGAAGCACGTTCAGCCCATGACCCTCCTTGCCGGTATCCGAACCCCTGCCACCGAACGAACATTGCCCTCAACTGGCGCTAGTCAGCCCGCCGAGGAGTTCGGAAACGAAGCCAAGGCTTTTGTCGAGACGAGATTGCTGCAGCGCCAGGTCAAGGTTGAGATCGTTGGTGCTAGCCCCCAGGGCCAGCTTGTGGCAACTGTCCTGCATCCCAGAGGTAACATTGCCGAGTTTCTACTACAGGATGGTCTCGCGCGCTGCAACGACTTTCATTCTACCATGCTGGGTGACAAGATGGCTGCCCTCCGTGCCGCTGAAAAGCAGGCCCAGTCAAAGAAGCTTCGACTTCACAAGAATCACGTGGCCAAGGCTGATGGCGGCAACCAAGAGATGATCGTGTCCAAAATCATTGGCGCAGATATCATCATTGTCAGAAACAAGGCCGGAACCACGGAGAAGAAGCTCAGCATCAGCAGTGTCCGAGGACCTCGTACCACAGAGCCATCCGAGCTTCCTTTCCGAGAGGAGGCCAAAGAGTTCCTGCGACAGAAGCTCATTGGAAAGCACGTTCGGATTAGCATCGACGGTAGCAAGCCTGCGACCGAGGGTTTTGAGGCACGTGAAGTCGCCACCGTCACCGAAAAGAATACCAACATCAACCTGCTTCTTGTCGAGAACGGATGGGCGTCTGTCATCCGACACCGCAAGGACGATACTGACCGGGCTCCTAACTACGACGAGCTGCTCGCTGCCCAAGAGAAGGCCAAGGAGGAGAAGAAGGGCATGTGGTCTGGCAAGCCCAACAAGGCTAAGCAGTACCTCGACCTTTCCGAGAACCAACAAAAGGCCAAGATCATGCTCGCTACTCTGCAGCGACAGAAGAAGGTCCCCGCCATTGTTGACTTCTGCAAGGCCGGATCGCGATTCACCATTCTGATCCCCCGAGAGAATGTCAAGCTTACCATGGTTCTCGGTGGCATCCGCGCCCCCCGAGCCCCTAGGGCTGACGGTGAGGGTGGTGAGCCATTTGGCAAAGAGTCGATCGATCTTGCCAACCGTCGATGCAACCAGCGCGACTGCGAGGTGGATATCCACGATATGGACAAGGTCGGTGGCTTCATTGGTGACCTATACATCAACCGAGAAAACTTCGCCAAGGTGCTTGTCGAAGAGGGCCTTGCCTCTGTCCACGCCTACTCTGCTGAGAAGTCTGGTAACGCTGCCGAGCTGTTCTCGGCTGAGAAGAAGGCCAAGGAGGCCCGAAGCGGCTTATGGCACGACTGGGACCCCTCTCAGGATGAGGAGTTCGAGGAGGAGGCTGCCGAGGCTGCTCCTGAAACGGAGGTGACTCTGGATAAGAAGCCTACTGATTACCGTGACGTGGTGATTACCAACGTTGATCCCAACGGAAAGATCAAGATCCAGGAGATTGGCAAGGGAACGGCGGCCCTCGAGGGTCTGATGACCGAGTTCCGAAAGTTCCACCTAGACTCCAAGAATAACAACCCACTCAAGGACGCGCCCAAGACCGGAGAGTATGTGTCGGCAAAGTTCTCCGCGGACGGTCAGTGGTACCGCGCCCGCGTGAGGGCTAACGACCGCACTGCCAAGCAGTCTGAGGTCCTCTACGTCGACTACGGCAACAGCGAGAAGATTCCTTGGAACAGTCTGCGCACCCTGGACCAGTCCAAGTTTGGTGCGCAGAGGCTGAAGCCCCAGGCTGTCGACGCTTCTCTCTCGTTCGTCCAGCTCCCCACGGGAGCTGATTACTTCGAGGACGCTATCGGCTTCATTTACGAGCTGTCAGAGAACAAGCGACTGGTCGCCAGCTTTGACTTTGTCGACAACAAGGAGAATGTGAGCTATGTCACTCTCTACGACACCGGATCATCCGGCGAGCTTCCTGGTCCCAACGACTCCATCAACAAGGACGTCGTTGCCGGCGGATACGGCATGGTACCCAAGAAGCTTAAGGCTTGGGAGCGCAGCAAGGCGTTTGAGCCTACCCTGAAGCACCTAAGGGAAGTTGAGAGCCAGGCCAAGCAAGACCGCCTGGGTATGTGGGAGTATGGCGACATCACTGAGGATTAAGCGCATTCTGATTTGAGATTGATGATGATGTAACAATAAGCTTGGTTACAAGGGCAAAATCTTTGAAGCAGGCGAACTAAAATGTATGTACTGGTGTCTCGGGGGGATCCTTGGGATCATTAGTTGCGGTATATTATACGAATAATCTAACAAAAGATTATTGTGAAAAGTAGCCACCGTGGCTATCGTGACAGCAGGTCTTCCGTTTCAACGATGACTGGTAGGAAAAATACAAGTCAATGCTTGTTAGTCTCCGGTAAAAGTATATATTTCCTATTCGCGCGGACTTGTAGAATGCGCATTCGGAAATATGGGTCCGGCGCATGATGGTCAGGCGGCCTTCACATCTCGGAATGCTCAACCCGAAATTGTGTAAAACAGTATTAATGAAACCTTGATGCCATACCCTACTGGAATCTTCGTGATATTGGTCCTGTTTGTGTTGTCATCGGCTTGGTTGATTCCGGCACGTCCGGTGCTTACACGGCGGTTCCGGAGTTGTCGGAGGTTCTCCCCGCCGAGGGAGGTCGGCGAGATGCCGGCCATACAAAGTCGGCCACCAAGAGCCAAGTTTTCGTGCCACGTGCCGCCGCGATTGATCTGAGGGGTGTCCTGGACTCCGAGTGACATTTGCCCAAGAGTGTTCACGGAGCTACCGCATATGGGTGACTAGGAAGGGTGCAGCCTCTTTCGAGGGTTGAGAACATCCGGCGGTTAAACTGGTTATGAGCACGTAGCTAAGACACAGACGACCCAAACAGGATGAAGTCCCAGTGACGGGTTAGTTACAGTAGCGGCTAAATTGGACCGTATTGTACGGAATTCAGGGCTGCCAGGCTAGCTAGAGTGGCTCAGTAATGGTAGAGGTCGAATGGCCGTGCTGGCATGGATGATAGCTCTCTCGAGATCCACGGATTTCCATGTCCATGTGCTAGCGACATCATGGAGGGGCCGCGGGGCATCATGTTGAGGATAAAGGTGGGGTCCGTTGTCGGGGTCCCGGTGGACACGGCGAGGTTTTGCGGTTTGGCCGCAACCATTGAAACGACTCAGCCTAACCCACAAGCTGCCAAATGAGTGGGGGTTGAAGGTTGGCTATTTTCCTCCTTCTGGCGGTGGGGGCGAGCGGCGGTATGTAGCACTCACCAAGCCTAGAACAGCGTGTCATTTCGCATTGTCTTGTCGATGGTGTTGATGAGCAAATTTGACCTTTGTATGATGGGAGTTGATAGTTGAGCCTGGGAAACGAGGGCTGGGTCTTCTGCTGTATTGCCGGAGAGCGGAGAGGCATCAGCCACTGCAATTTCACCATCGGTACCACCGTTGAGCTATCAAGCGTATCTTGCTTGTTGCTTGCCTGCTGCTGGCGCGGCTGTAGCCAAAAGCCTGAGGTGCGCTGGGATGAAAGCGGCCGCGTCGGCGGAAGCGGGTACGGGATGAGGTGAGGTGAAAGGTATGACTTAATCGGGAGCCCCGCTCCGACCGGGATTCCGTACCTTCCATGAGGTCGGTGGGAAGCACGAGGGGGACGGGAGGGGCGAGAGGCGAAGGAGAGACAACAGAGCAAGCGCGAGCCGTCGCATGTACGTCAGGTACCTTCCCAACTTTTGGGGAATCCCCAATCTTTTTTGTTCCCTCTGCTCCCTCTTCCCTCTTCTTCTTCTTTCTTCTTCTCTTTATTCATCTCATCCTCCTCGTTCTTCTTTCTGATCGGCCTCTTCGTGTGATCAATCTCTCTCATCCAACTTCCCCGTCACAAAACAACAATCGCAATCATGTCTACCTCTCTCGATCAGCTCAAGGCCAGCGGCACTGTATGTCACCCCACCATTACCCCTCCAGCCTGTGTGAAACTGCGAAGAAAAGAACATGGCGAGAACCAGAGAGCTTAAACTTCAATACGGTCTGATTCGTGTGGATTGGGAGTTGTTACCGGCTCGCAAGCCTAAGCTGCTGGTTTCTCTTTCTACTTCGTCACCCTTCGCAACTTCTTGAACGGATTGATAGCTAACCATCTGGTTGTTTCCTGCGATAGACTGTCGTGTCTGACTCTGGTAATTACCGCACCACCCTAGATGGTCAATTTCTAATGCTAACCCTTTCTCCATAGGTGACTTTGCCTGTTAGTATTATCCTGCCAAAGAACCATCTTGCGAGTTCCTAGTCCCAATCATGCTTTCGGGAGAGGAAATATTGCCTTCTTAACAACCCCACCACCATCATGATATGATCGAAAAGACTGAATAAGAAGCTTACCATTCCTACAGCCATTGGCAAGTACAAGCCTCAGGATGCCACCACCAACCCCTCTCTCATTCTCGCTGCCTCCAAGAAGGCCGAGTACGCCAAGTTGATTGACGTCGCCATCGAGTACGCCAAGAAGAAGGGTGGACCTATCGACCAGCAGGTCGACGATGCCCTCGACCGCCTTCTTGTGGAGTTCGGCAAGGAGATCCTTAACATCATCCCCGGCAAGGTCTCCACCGAGGTCGATGCCCGCTACTCTTTCGACATCCAGGCCTCTGTCAACAAGGCTCTTCACCTCATTGAGGTAAGTTAACACTCTGAGCCTCTTGGGTCGACCTCGTGGGACTACCATGCTTACCACACGCTATGCAGCTTTACGGAGAGCAGGGCATCTCCAAGGACCGTATCCTGATTAAGATTGCTGCTACCTGGGAGGGTATCAAGGCTGCCGAGATTCTCCAGCGCGACCACGGTATCAACTGCAACCTGACCCTTATGTTCTCTCTTGTTCAGGCTATCGGTGCCGCTGAGGCCGATGCCTACCTGATCTCTCCCTTTGTTGGCCGTATCCTTGACTGGTTCAAGGCTAGCACCAAGAAGGAGTACACCAAGGAGGAAGACCCTGGTGTCTCCTCTGTCAAGGCCATCTTCAACTACTACAAGAAGTTCGGCTACAAGACTATTGTCATGGGTGCCTCTTTCCGAAACGTTGGCGAAATCACTGAGCTTGCTGGCTGTGACTACCTGACCATTTCTGTAAGTTATGCCACTCCCCAATGTATCTTGATGAGTTGCTAATTGGATGTCTTACAGCCTAACCTGCTCGAGGACCTTGTCAACTCCAACGAGAACGTCCCCAAGAAGCTCGATGCCTCTCAGGCTACCTCACTGGATATTGAGAAGAAGAGCTACATCAGCGATGAGGCTCTCTTCCGATTCGACTTCAACGAGGACCAGATGGCTGTCGAGAAGCTCCGAGAGGGTATCAGCAAGTTCGCCGCCGACGCTGTCACCCTCAAGAGCATCCTTAAGGAGAAGCTTGCCTAAATCAATACCAATGGCATAATGAGAAAAGAAATTGAATGAACAAAAGGTCAGATAGGGCAAGTGTTGGCTTGGAAAGATATCGTGTTATTATTGCAAAGTTATGATCTTCGGTTGGGAGTTGTTGTTGATGATACCACGAGCCCAGCTATTCTCCTCATCTATTTTGAGGTAGACCGACCGGCCGCGATCTGAAAAGGAATATACAGAAACCGTCCATTAGCACAAAATAGTGGCTACGAACAAATCAAGACGACAAGTCACACCCAGGCATGATGATTATACCCGATGATAATAGTACGTGACGTCCTTTACAAGCTGTAGTAAACCTCCAACTTGAAATGCATTGGTATAAAACACAGCCTTTCTATGGGCTCCATCAGACATGACCCACAAACGCCATCGCAAGAATCCCATTACCAAATAAAACACCTCTTCCCTTGTCTTGATGCATTCCCGAGATCCTCGTCATAATCGCGTACAAATACTATAGTGGGCGATAGAAGCAAAGCGCTGTGTCGCTGTGGCACTTTGCTACCACCAGCCTGCTTTTGGTTTGGGGCACTGTTCGTGGATGGTCGAATGCTTCCAGCCGCCACCTTGGTTGGCTTGGATAACGAGTGCAGTAAGAGCATTGCCCTTGACGCAGCCCGAGTCGAGGCCGATGGTGTAAGAATCCTCCTGGTAGCCCATTTTGGCATCGTGTCCGTATATAACGGAACGACGATCTGGTCCGCGCAGTTTCTTCTGCTCGCTGTTCCAGATGTCGGTCCATCGCTCGCCGTCGTGGCCATTTATGGGAATCCAGACGTCGCGGTCAGAGGCGAGAGGTCCATGTGTGGGCTCGTCGGCAGAGGGCGCGGCGGCGGCGGTTGCAGTGGAATCGGTGTCCGAGACGGGTTCGGCGCGGGGGACAAGATTTTGCTTCTGTCTCTCAAGCTCCTCCTTCTTCTTTCTCTTTTCTTCCAGCCTCTTTTTCCTCGCGATCTCTTCTAGACGAAACTCCTCACGAGGGAAGCGCAGGGTTCGCATGTTCATGACGGCCCAAGGGTCTTGCTGATGAAGAGGGACGCCCGGGACGAGGCCGGCGTGGACGATGAAGAGAGACATGGGCTCAGCGGCCAGGATGACAGGAAGACTCCTGAGCCAGGCCATATGCGCAGGGCTCAGGCTGCGCGCTGTCCTGAGGAACTCCTCCTCGCCCCGACTCTTGGCAGCGTCGTCCGAGTCGAGGTAAGCTGCAACGCCCTGCTGGGCGTTGAGGGCGGACCAGGTGAGAATGACGCGGTCTTCGTGGTTGCCGCGAACGGCGCTGGCCTTGAGCTCCATAAGACGAGTGACAAGCTCGGCTGATTTGGGGCCCTTGTTGATCATGTCGCCCACAGCAACTACATGATCGCGCGTAGGGTCAAATTTAGCCTGCTCTAGCAACTTCTCAAAGGTATCAAGCATGCCATGGATATCGCCAACAACAATTAAACGCCTGCCATTCTCCAGTGTTGGTATATACTCGTTCGGAAGGTTACCAACGAGGCTGATGCCGTCGTAGGTCGGTCTGTCGTACGTGCCATAAGACATGGGGTTGTCCGCTCTAGAAAGCTCGATCTTGGGGCCGGTGTCCTTAACTTCGATAGCTATAGGCGTCAAGGTCATAGAAGCTAGTCGCGAGCAACAGTAGAATAGACTGGCGATGAAGAATGCGGTGGAGAGTAGGACAAGCAAGCGGCGCTGCGGCGCTGTGATCATGATGGCCATGGCTGGGCGAATGGGGGGGAGAGTTTGGGTCACAGGGTGACCTCTAGGGGAGGGCGGGTTGATGAAGCTATGACGGCAACGCGGATGGCGGAGGAGAATGCATTACCGAATTTAATCGGACGAGCGAGCTTTGGTTGATCAAATGGTCAGGTGTTGGAGCGCCGAAGGCCCCAAGGGCGATAAAAGGAGGTGAATCAAGAACGAAGGTAAGTTAACAAGACAAGCAAGCGAAGACGCGCGGAAATGGTAAGACCACTAACTTAACTAGAGGTAACGCGACCTGCCCCAACCACTAATGTCGAAGACAGCCCAATAGTTGCTCCTCGACGGGCAAACCTGAGAGCCAAGACTAACTATTGACTATTAGGACTACGGATAGTACGTACAAGATGCTCTACGTATGTAGTATGCCCCCGGAGATGGACGGCACGGGACAATTTTCCGTCTCGGGCCATGCAGGCTAGATCGGGGCCCACGGCAGCGGGATCAGCGTGGATGAATTAATTGGACTGGAGATTTTACTTTTTTATTAGACTGGCATCTAGTTGGTCAGTCTTGTGTATTGCTACAGAATAGAGGCAACCCTAGTTTCCTTGAGATTCGGGTTGTGGGGGAGGTTGATCCAAGGCTGACCGAGGTGCTGTGGTCGGGGGGTTGATGCTGGCCGGCTTTGAGAAGCCCGACTGAGATCCTCTCACAACCAGCGCATTGTGATACGGTCGGACGCGGCATTGATCCTGTGCATGCATGTGTGGTCATTTTCTATTCATGTAGTTTTTATATAATACATGGTCCTGATGGTGCAAGTAGCGTTAGACCTAAGATGCAAGATACAGATATTTGTACAGACTGATACAACGGAGTAGAGACACATTGTGTCCATCATGGCAAACATCCGTAGATGTGCCTGCGTGCGGATAATCTGGACTTAAGAGTCGCCCATTGACCCCATGTCTGATGGTTGAGCAAGCAAGAAAGCATGCTGCAGCTCGCAACGTTCAGTGCATGTTTTCGAGCAGCAGAGGGGTAGGTTTGACCAGAACACGGTCCGGATCCTGCTCTTCCAAGACGCTCATGGTTCGACTTCTTCACTGTTTCTTCTCCTGCTCTTTCAGCGCCGCCTGCTCAGCCCTCCACTTTTCGTTCTCGACATCCCGCCAGTCCTCGGGGATAGGCTCGTTGCCGTCCGTCTTCTTGACGCTGCCCGCAAAGGCCGGCCGTCCTGCATACAACTGGTAACCCTGGCCCTCATCGGCCTGCTCCATGGTGCGGTAGGCGACAGGCATGTTGCCGCGGAAGCGCTTTCGCATGTCCACCATACCGCGCTTGCACTCGCCAAGGCCCTTCTTGAGCTGCCGGCATTGGAGGGGGAGGGTGTCGACGAGGGGCTCGCGGAGGCAGTCAGAGGCGCTGTTGCGGTCAACCATGACGCAGTCAGATTGCTGGAGGCACTGCGCGAGGGCATCGCCTGTGGGGAACAGCAGGTGTCAGAAGAGCGAGTATAGGATGGTTGGAGGGGCTGTACTCACGCAGTTCTTTGCACGAGCTGGGCATCTTGGTGATATTTGGTCGGCAACAGCTCGGGTGATGGACTGGGTGATCAAAAATCTCGTGAGGCCTCAAAGGGTCTCTTTGCGGTCGAGATATGATTGGCTGAATGGTTCCAGTGAACTGAGATGGCTCATGTGGCGGGGATCCCTGAGCCACATTGAAAATGAATCCCACAGTTCAACGGCATGAGGCCAAGGAAGGCCATCATGATATAAGTTCGTTATCGAGACCAGTGATATCGGCCATGTCAATTGGTGTCAACTAATACATGGTTTGGCCTCTTCTCTTCTCTTCTTGCTCTAATAACTACAGTGAATTATATCCTCAGATTCACAAGGCACGTATCACAGGCCGCCAACTGTGAGTGGCGGGTACCTGTATTTTAGTGCCTGGTCCAGTGGATAACCCAACTTATGGCTTTATGCAGCCCTGGCAGTTTTCCATGTGCCACCCGCTGAGGATGATCGGGCCATGTCTCACTGTATGATCAAGTACATAGTAGAAGCTGTGGAATGTTTGAAGGACTTCCACATGTGCCTCTCCTTTTTTGACTGTCCTTTTCCTAACATATTTCGATATTTCGCTCTTTTCCTCTCGGCTGTTGCGTCGGGAATGGCTTCATTGCTTTGGTTTGGGCCTGTCCACGTCGTTTTCTCGCCTAGGTACCTACCTAGGTAGTTAAATCGCTGAGGTCATGATTCGTCGTTACACTTTGGCGGTGGACGTTAGTGTTCCCCAATTGCATGTGACATCACCTCCATCCGCCAGAACACATCCATATCCCTCCCATTCTGATCTTAGCTCTTCCCAAAGCACAAGTGAAGTCGTTACGATACAAGGTAGCGACGGCCCTTGGTCTCGTCCAAGGGATTACATCGTTATGGCAATTCCGTTTATCGGGAGGCTGCGTCCGTGAGTTGTCACTCTCCTTGCCGTGCACGTGCTCGTCCATCAGATTGGCCATCTCCGCGCACGCTCATATTCATCTGTGCGCCAGCCTCACTGACATGCAACTCTCTGTAGCTACGAGTACTTTGCTCTTGTTGGGTCGTTTCTACTCGTCGGTCTTGAAGCTCTTATTCGAGTCTTGACCTTGGCCCTGCGTCAGTCGCGATACTTGTCTTTAAGCGGTGTGGAAGCTGTACTGACCCTGATATCTCAGCACCGTTCCTTGTACAACTCTTTTACCGAGCCTCCAGGCGGTTATTTAACAAATTCTCCACCCCAGCGAGGAAGAGGGCAGAAAACAGGCGCAAATGTACGTTGAGTATATGAGCAATCTCGTTCTTGGACTTACTTTCACCAGCCATATCAACATCGGTCAGGGATGCGGCCGATTTCGTCGAGCTGTGTCAGATCTGGGGCTACGAAGCGGAAGAGCACATAGTCCAAACCAAGGATGGCTACCTCCTGGGCCTTCATCGACTACAATGGAGAAAGGGAGAAGCGGGACAAAAGGTCAATTGCGGTCCCTCGAGTTTGAGGAAGAGGGTGATTTACATGCATCATGGGCTCCTCATGAACTCGGAGGTGTGGGTCGCTCTCACGGACGAGCAAAGATGTCTGCCCTTTGAGCTGGTGGAGAAAGGATTCGACGTCTGGGTAAGTCTTGTCGCGTCCTGTTCGCGCAAGTGTGTCCTAGACTGATTGTTACAGCTTGGCAACAACCGAGGAAACAAGTACTCGAAAAAGTCGATTCACCACTCTCCGACATCACTCAAGTTTTGGGACTTTTCCATCGATGAGTTTGCCTTTCATGACATCCCCGACAGCATCGGGTACATCCTAGACACAACCCAACAACAAAGCCTGTCGTACATTGGCTTCTCTCAGGGTACAGCACAAGCCTTTGCTGCTCTCGCTATTCACCCGAAGCTCAACAACCAAGTCAACGTCTTCATCGCCCTCGCACCGGCCATGGCTCCTGCTGGTTTATCCAATGGAATTGTGGACTCGCTCGTCACAGTCTCTCCCTCGGTTTTGTTCCTATTGTTCGGACGTCGCTCCATCCTCAGTTCGGCAACCATGTGGGAGACGCTCTTGTATCCGCCCATCTTTAGCAAGCTCATCGATATGGGACTTTCGTTCTTGTTCAATTGGCAGACTCAAAACATCTCTGCGAGTCAGAAGCTGGCGGCATACCCGCATCTGTATTCGTTCACGAGTACCAAGAGTGTGGTTCATTGGTTCCAGATCATACGAAACAAGTGTTTCCAGATGTATGACGATGACGTTCACCAGCCAATGAGCGTCAGCTCAAGCCGCAAGTACTCCAAGGTGGCCAAGTACCCGACACGAAATATCAAAACTCCGATCGTCTTGGTTTATGGAGGAAGCGACTCATTGGTAGACATCAAGGTGATGCTCAAGGAGCTGCCGCCGCAGACGGTGGCAACAGAAATACCTCATTACGAACATCTCGACTTCCTATGGGCGCGTGACGTGGATACACAGGTTTTCCAGCACGTATTCGATGCGCTCGACAGCTTCACGGACGCAGAACACACCAAGGAAGAGTACGACAGATACTACGTCAGTAGACAAGAAAGTCTTCTTGGGTCGGGATATGTTCACGCGCACTCTAATCGAGGCAGTGAAAGCGAATCATCGACACTTACTCCTAGTGTTGAAGGCGTCAACAGTATTCAAGCCCAACCCCAACCCCAACCTCAGCCTCAACCGCACCAAGCGCGAGAACAGCTCACGGGAATTCCATCGCCGATGAATACGACGCGACTGAGGGTCAATCTTGCGCCAGGGACGAAGGTGGATGGCCGGCCAGCGACCCCCGAGGCATTGCAAGAGGCTCGCCTCTCAGGGACTGAGTCCCCGGATAATGCACAAGACTCTCCGACGGTGGCTAAAGCCAAGGGTGCTGGCAGACGTAGGGGGAGCAACGGGAGCAATATCAGTCTCGACGGTATGCGCGAGGGTCGAGGTATCAGCGTCGGCGCGAGCAAATTAGCGGGAGGCGTGGTGACCACGAGCGGTGTTAGCCGAACGCATGCTGATGACGGCAAGGTTGGTTCCTCAGATAAGAAGAAAAAGTATTGAGTCGATGACATGAGGATAGCTAACTGGGCAGAGGCAGAGGGGAGTGAATCGAGTTCGCTCGTTGACTCGATCTTGGTTATTCTGAGGGTTTAGATACGGAGCCGGTCATTTACTAAGTTATGTCATGGAATAAGACGATATTCTACCTAGGTTCGAGTAGAAACTCTTGGGTCTCGGAAGCACTCCGCAGAGTCTGACTGCCTCTTGATCTCGCAGGTTGTACGGAGTACAAGTTTGTTTCTTCCAGATTATACGCGGGGGCTGAGCCATACATACATAGTAGTGTTATTCATCTCAAAGTCACAATGGAGAGGTCTTGGCGCTGGATACGGATGTCGTCTTTCACCATGGGCAGACAGGGTTTAACTTATCACCGTGCCAGATCGACGATCAATCTTTAACCACGACAAGGTACTTGTGAGCCTCTTTCGACTTAATGCTGTATACCGCGACTGATATTCTAGAGTCCTCATAATCTGATCTGACCCTTCAAGATCAGTTGTCTCGCAGATGGTCCTCCCGCGATGATAAGGACTTGCTCTGGGCTTACTCGACATCCAATGCCACGGCAGGTTTCTGTAGAACCCATGCAGGCGTCTGCATGTGCTTGATATCGCTCCGATCTTTCAGCCTCTCTCCACTCTCCCTTGTCCATGCGGTTGGACTGCATTCTTAGCGCTGTTAGCTTGTGCGGGTCGGTTTCAAGCTGTGCCAGCCGCTGGGGCAAAGGTACAAACGCTCCGCCCGGGCCTATCTTTGTCCTTCTCTCGCTCTGGGGTTGAACGTTACGTACTTGGTGGTTTGACTTGTAGCTGTGACTCTAACGCTTTCAGCCCGCCAGACTGAATGGAGTAAGACAGAGGAATTGTTCGAGAACGTTGACTCCCCAATGATCAACACCCTGTTGCCCAGCATGTCGACTTCAAGCAACATGCCCGACCTGAACAATCAGACATGGATCGACGAGGGAGGCCTCTCCATGTGGTGTTTCGAGAACCCCAGCTCTGACATTTGCGATCATGTCCCCGGCTTCTACCAGTACCGTGTCGATCTGGCCCCTAATGCTGCTTTCCTCGCCATCTTTGCCGTGTCGTTGCTCGGCTTCATCGTCACCTGGATCGTCACCCGCAAGGGCACCGCTTTCAACGTCGCCCTGATCCTCGGCCTCGTCTGCGAGGTCCTCGGCTATGCTGGCCGCATCATGAGCTGGCAGAACCCCTGGAGCGAGAATGGCTTCCTCATGCAGATCTGCTGCTTGACCATCGGTCCGGCTTTTATGGCTGCCGGTGTCTATCTCTGCCTGCGGAGGATCGTGTCGGCGTTTGGGCCCCAGAACTCAAGGCTCCCTCCCGAGTACTACACTCGAATTGTAAGTCCCTGGGCAAGGATAGTCACTCTGACGGGCAAACTGACCAGCGTTCCTCAAGTTCATCCCTTGCGATGTCATCTCCCTAGTTCTTCAAGCCCTCGGTGGCGGTATGGCTTCCGTTTCCTCGCACAACCATGAGGACCCCAAGCTCGGCTCCAGCATCATGATTGCCGGTCTCGCCTTTCAGGTCGCCACCATCTTCGGTTTCATCCTGTGTTCGCTCGACTTTGCCCTCCGCACCACCCGCCGCTGGCGCGTCCTCGGCGACGCTGCCCTCGATCAGCGACCCCAGGTCGTCAAGGTGCGCAACTCGTCCCTCTTCAAGTCCTTCCTGGGCGCCCTGTCTCTCGCGGCCTTTTGCATCCTTTGGCGAAGCGCCTTCCGAGTGGCCGAGCTGTCCGAGGGCTGGGAAGGCCCCGTCATGGGCGACCAGTACATGTTTGTCGGGTTCGAGGGTATCCTCATCATCGTGGCTGTCGTCGCTCTCAATGTTTTCCATCCTGCTTTCTGCATGAAGGAGCTGTTGGAGCTCGACGATGGCGCTCTCAAGGGCTTGTGGTGCTTCCGCAGCCGCAAGAACAAGACGCCCAAGAGCGAAAGCATGAGTGATGGTGAAAGCAAGTCTCCGAATGCGGAGGGTGTTGCTGTCTAAGGGCGGCTAGGCTTTGATCTAGAATATTTGTTATTACTTGGCTAGCTGGAGTTGATCTTATATAAAAGCTGGGAGGTAAGTACTGAAGCTCTCTGGATATTAACGTTAGACATGCTTGTTCTGGTAGACTACGGAGTTGTCAATAGATTACAATAATAATGAATATTGAACTTGGTAGCATCAGTGCTTATCAGTTACTCTACTATATATATACGAGTACTTTCAGTCCTTGTCTGGTTTCATCTACTCTGATAAATGGAGGATTTCTTGTTGAGTGACCAGTTTCTCCTAGCCTGCATTCATAAAACAGTTGAGTATTTTGATTCTAACCATCTTTAAGCTGTCATGTCCCAAAGACAGCTTTGAGATGTTTGACGCCATCCGCAATCATGTCACGACCTCTATCGATTATCCCGTGATGGGACAGGATTGAGTGTGTCCCCCCTTTTACAACGAGAGTTTCAGCATCAATACCCAAGTTTCTCAACTGGACCGCGAAAGCCAGCGCCTCTGGAGCGAGAAGGTCCATCTCCGCAACTGCAATCCACGTCTTTGGGAGCTTCTGCAGCAGCGATTCTGGAGCAAGATTAGGGCTGGCGTCCCATCTTGTGCGCTCCTCGTCTTTGGTAAAATAGAGCTTGCGGTACCACTCCAGTCGTGCTGGTGTGAGCCAGGGGGCTATCTCAGCGTTGGGCTTCCATACACCATCGGCCGTGGCAGTGTTGTCGACGACGGGGATAAAGAGCAGCAGCGATGATGGAGGGTGGGTGATTTTGTTGGTAAAGGATGGCCTTGCTGTTGGCAGGGGGCTCGAGGGGTTCGAGGCTGCGAGCGCAGCGACAATGGCAAGATTCCCCCCTGACGATGTTCCGCCAATGGAGATACGCGCGGTATCGATCTCGCCGAGCTCAGCTGGGGCAGAAGCAACCCATCTGAAAGCATCAACCGAGTCCTCTACTGCAAGGGGAAACGGGTTCTCTGGAGCGAGGCTATAGTCGACGCTGACCACTATGCAACGCGCACCTGTGTTCAAGGGTCAGGGGCTATTCAGAGGAGGGTGTTTTAGAAGAGACATGCCTTTACAAACCCACGAGCAAAGATCCGTCCCACTTCTCAGTCCCCCGTTTGCCCATGCACCACCATGGAACCAGACGAGAACAGGCCAGCCTCGCTCATCACAGTGGCCTGAAGGAGTGTAGACTCTGACGCGAAACCTGCCTACGGTGAAGTCGTTGATAATCCCGACGGGCACGGGCTTGGTACCACCAGGAGGTAGAGAAGCCTTGTTGGTTCGGCTGAAATCACGCCAGTCTCTAAGCTCCTCGGGCTCAATATACTGCAAGTAAGCCTCGTGGTAGGCGACATATTGAGGATCGAGACGGTCTCGGATGGCGGGGTGGAGGGGTTGCCAGACCCTGCGCTCTGTGCTGTCCGACATTGGGGTATATCTCTGCAGTACGGTGAATGAGTCTGTAGACTTGCTTCTCAGCCCGCACGACTCATAACATTGTACGGATGGATATGTATCGTGAGAGATGGTAGTAGAAGCCCCCGCCTGTGCTCCGTCTCCGCCCCGCCCCGTCCCGCCCCGCCGTCCGATAGTTGGGTCCGCGCCAACATCAAGATACACACATAACTATGCAGCTTCTAGTTTAGTTTATGAATTCTAGCTAAAGAACGAGGAGTTTCCATTTCGAATTTATACGAGGTGAAGAATTATCCAGGCA